>OY365817.1:5378730-5416230 GCA_959347315.1 Bimastos eiseni
CAGAGGGAGGTAGAGCGAAAGAGTGCAGTGACGTAAAAAACAGAAGAGAAGACCGCAGGTTCCAGAGAGATTAAGAGAGCAGTGACGTAACTCATAGAAGGCCTGAGTGAGAAAGTGAAACATGACTGAGAGAGAGAGACAGACAGACATTCAGAAAGAGAGTGAGAGAGAGAGAGAGAGAGAGAAAGAGGGAGGGAGGGAGAGAGAAAGATTATTGACGTTAAAAATCACATATACCGTCTGCATTCCTGTTTCACCACTTACATCCAATTCGCCTCATGATCGATCAAACCATTGCGTAACATTCACCCCATCTGTCCACTAAAGGCTTGACTACTGCAACTCCCTTCTCCATTACATCGACTCATCTAAAATGAAACCCAGCTGTCCTAGCTCCAATTCCGCTCAATTCCTCTCTTCACCCAAACACTCTCATCTCGCACCGGAATTCACCAAACACCGATTGAATATTCTTTCTTATGTATGTAACGCTCTTGTCTTTCATGTAACGCTGCGTTATTTTAGAGATTTGATTTTGTTTTATGCATCTACATTAAATTATGTTGATGATACAAACGTATATGCTCCAATTGAGCCACAGTTGATGATGATGATGATGACGATGATGCCATGATGAAATCACGTGACACAACGTCCCTTCCAGTCATTGGTCGTCTTTTAGCTCACTATTGATGTGATTGACAGGTGTGGTGGTCGCTGTGTTGATTGGAATTGTCCTCGGAATCTTCATCGGAATGTTCCTTCTGTTCATAGTCCTCTGCTCCAGACGAAGGTCAGAACACACTCGCCGTCCTCTCTTCTTCGCTTGTCTATGCTTGTATACGCTTCCATGTATCTCTGTATCTCTTGGTACATGTATTTGCTTGTGTGTATGCCTCTGTTTGTAGCTTCGTACCTGTGTGTGTTCATGCATTTATCTGCGTCTGATGCAGCGTTGCATGTAACTCATCTTGTCTAACGCTCTCTAGTCCAATAAATATAGTCTATACACTGTACGTTATCTCGACAATTTGACGGGGACAATAGTTATTCGGCGCATAGGAGAGCAAATTATTATTAGGATTTTTAGATGCTTTAATGACATAAAATATTTATGACCAGAACAGCTTATAAGATCATTTTTCACTTTAAAGGTACCAAGACGCAATTCTGAAGAGCCGTGCAGTTAGTTATTAGCCAATAAGTGTTGACTAGGCTATGTACCCGCTTAAGAGTGATATTTTTCATGATTTTCATAATCATTGATCACCTTCTTCCACATTCAGGTATCACAACAATCATCTTCTTCCGCATTGGAAAGGCTTCACAAGCGAGAATCTTTCGAGCGTGCAAATTTCCTAATGAAGATTGAGATATAACTGTAGCCGGCTCATCAGTCTCCATTGTGTGACGTCTATATAATATTATAGGGCTGACACGAACTTTATTACTTCTTAGCAGGATTTACCGTGTAGCATTGACTTTTCAATGAACATTCGGTACATTCATATTATAGCCTACCTCATCTTGATCTCTTCCTCTGCAATTTTCTTTTCGCATACCTACACCTTATCCATCACGGAATAATAGATCTTTACACTTTCTGACTATAGACTTCTGAGACGTTTCACATTAATATAGACCGATTTTGTTCGCAACGAAGGCTCCAAACAAATCTGGTGATTTGAGATCTCTGCAGTAACGCTCTCCTGCGAATTTCTAAGTGAACGTGACTGTATACACAATTGACTTTAAATTTCTATATTTTGACATTCTTTGCATCGAATTGTCAAGACTGCCGACATTTCACATCATCTATGCAGCCACAATACCTCATACGAAGGCGGGGCTAATGAAATACTTCGTATCTAATTTAATACGTCATACGAAGGCGGGGCTAATAAAATACTTCGTTACTAATTTAATACGTCATACGAAGGCGGGGCTAATTTAATACTTCGTATCTAATTTAATACGTCATACGAAGGCGGGGCTATTTTAATCAGCAAATCAGGCGCGTTTGTTACGCGAGAATCTGCGATCGCCGATCGAACACTTCAAGTCAAAGCGTATGCATGACGCGTTTCTTCTACATTTGTAAAAAGCTATTTTCACGGCTGAGAGCAATGAAATAAGAAAGCGAACTTAGATCCAGGGCGAATACCATAGGATTAGAATGTACAATGATATTAGAAAGTTGCTTTGGTTGCCTCTCGCCGCAAAAACGGGTAAATTAAATGCAGGAAAATTACTATGTTGATTAGAAACACTGTTAACAACATTTTTAACCAGTAATTACATACATGTTATAGTGACCACGTTTTATAAAACCATTCTTGGGCTATGCAATGTTGCAATTAAGCTGCGTTGAGCCATATATGCAATCTGTCTGTGACAGTCTAACCCTCGGCGAATTATCGTGAATAGACAGAGTCAACATGACATAATTTATAGAGTGAGGCAAGTGGGTCATTGAAATGTTCTAAATTCTCTCTGTATGTATTCAATGTCAAAGGTCAAAGCAGAGGCAGAAGCGACGGTCGAACGTCTTCCTCTCATCACGTGGTAAAGACTACAAAGAGTCGCTGACCAGCTTCCGTCGCGGCCTTCGGTCACGTGATGACCGATATCCGGCGCTTTTGACCAATAAGGACCAGCCTTGCGAGAAGGTGGAGAAGATGTACGAATTCGGATCAGACTACATGAGCAGCAGCAGCGGCAGAGGAGGAGGAGGTTACCTTAGCAACGGAGGATGTTGCCCAGCGACACTGACGACGACGGACTACGGCCTGACCGCTGCTGCTGCAGCAGAGGAACCTCCATCGTTGATGGATGGACAGCAGATGCAGCTCGTCTCCTGTCACCAGGGCAACGGGGGATCTACGCTGTTGGCGATGGACCAAGGCAAAGGGGGAAGCAGCCTCATGACGACAATGACGACCTATGCGCGCATTCAGCCGTGTCCACAGTGCGTTCGGCGCCAGTGCCAGTGTCTGCTCGAGACGTATGTGAAGCGTGACTGTGGCCCCAAGCATCCCTCTTCTGGCGCCACCGTCATTGAAGCGCCTCCCTTTGGTTCGATGCTCTTTCTCCAGCAACAACAGCAGCAGCAACAGCATCCTCCGAGGCTGACAATCGATGCAACGAAGGCCTGTGTCATCTCACTGTTCCAGTCGGATTCAGAGGATGGTAGTCTTCTTCATCGCTCGATGAATCGACTGAATCCATCCTCTCTGCCTGACCTCCATCCTCTTTCCTCCTCGTCCTCCTCTGCATGCGCTCCCTCCTCTGTAGCCAATGACAATGGACGTCTCCTTGGCTCTCTCGACCAATACGATGACGATGACGACGACGACGATGACGCATCCAGCCTCAACCAATCACAACAGCAGCAGCATCAGCAGCATTAGCATCTGAAGAAGTTATGAGAGCAGCATCTCAAATGAAATATGACGTTTCGATTATAATGCAATACAATGAAACCGTCGTTTCATCTTCGTTCTCCTTAGAAAATGCCAGACCTCGTTCATATTGAAACCGGAAAAAATTAAGAACTGTGGACAGAGTTAGCAGAGTGAAGGATTGAGTTTTCAGTTTGAGGTGAATGGGAAAGATTGGAACTGATTGGACTGAGTGAAAGAGTGTTGCCTGTAGGAGTGTAGGTCAACCAAGGACAAAGGCAGTTGATCACCAGGGATGACAAAAGCACTTTCCAGCATATACTGAACGATTGTTATTATAAGAGTTAAATCCATTCATAGATTCAGATCAGATGTATCATGTATATGTATGGCGGATGCTATATGCGCGCTTTGCCAACGCTCGACATCGATTGCTGTTTAGGGCGTTACAACAGCGGTTCCAAAGATCCGGATGATCTGGATTCTATTACACCTCTCTGCTTCCTACTAGAAGCTGCGGCTGCTTGTCGAGATAAATAGGTCGTTGCTATTGACGACGATTACACCGCATCAATGAAAATGCTGAGCGTTGCCCTCCTGTTCCATAGCCTGGCACCAACTGAAAATACGACAGAGGCAGAGAGTGTCCTACAGAGGCGAACAGTCGTTGGGTGTTGCTCTTCAACAACGCTCAGTCAAACGTTGCGAGAGAGACAGAGACATAAGCTGTGACAGATAAAGAAAGGGAAAATGGGAGAAAGTGAGACATGAAGAGAGATACATAGGAGACAGAGAGTGAGACAACAGAGTGTGAGGCAGAGGCAGAGACTGTGGAAAGGTCAATCTGTGGAAAGGTAATAAGACATAAACTGAGAGAGAGAGAGAGAGAGAGAGAGAGAGAGAGAGAGAGAGAGAGAGAGAGAGAGAGAGAGAGGGGGGGGGGGTTCATCAAACGCTGCTATGAATGATGTTCTTTTATCCTGAAACGGAATCCTATTCTTGATGTTGTCCCTCTGGCTGCGAGAGTCGTTGCTGGTCAATGTAATCCTCCTAAATCGTTCACCAATGGTATCACATGATTTAGGATGATTACATTCTATCACTGTGATATACAATGCAATAAATAAACAAATTCTTTTTTTGATTTTCAAATCACTGTTTATTAAATTGACTGATTATATATATTCAAATTTATTTGCTGTGCTGTTAAATGAACTCGTTTATCGTCTGAATTCTAGTGTACAGAACTCCATCCTATAATATCAGGTCTAGTGAGTCGAATGAGATTTCCATTTGAATGCTAACGATGATGGACTATTCATTTTGATTGACATTTCAATATCAATCGCATTTTCTAAACCTTATCAAATGCCTTGACTACTGTAACTCACTGCTTATCCCTGCAGACGTATAGGCATAGGGGAATTGTCCGGGGGAACGTTCGATGACATTTCCACGAACAATTGTTTCAACTCGGTTTCCTTCGAATAGGTCGATCACTTTTCCTTCTCGTTTCTCTCAGGATTCTCTCGGACTGAGACTCGATTTCAGTAAAGTAATGTAATGCGACATTACATATCGTATTCAAAGGTTTCTAGAAGGCGCTCTTTGATTGTCAAAGTGATTGTTAGAGAAAACAAAGTTCATTCGTAAACAAGTGATCTTTGAAACTCAGACTGAAACTGTGCATTCATGTTATTATGAAAAGTTGCCATTGATTCCCAGAGATCTCTTCTTCTCTCTCGCTCATCTCCTTCACAACCGTCATATAGGACCTTCTTCTCTTCAAATCTTTGCCACGGCGCAGTGCTCGTGAATAAGGTGGTGCCCTGCGCTTAGCTTCAGGGTGGTACCTTATAAATCTGAAGTTCAAGATTCCCATTGACGATTAACCCACATTACATAAGTTTACGAAATTAGTTTAGTCTGCATTTGACTGTGGGCCAACGATGCATGACATGTTGTATGGCTTTGGTGGATCAGGTCATAATTATATGGTCGTGATTGAGCAGGCTGAATCCCTCCCTCATCCGCTTCCATCTATAAATTCTATTTTGTACAGAAATGTTCTGTTAAGAGGTGGCGCCACAAACACTTGTTTAGAAACACTGACCTATAACGAACAAACGCAGAATGACATATTCGAGGTAGAACCAACACCAATTTAGACAAGATTTCATTCTAATTAAGCAGAATAATTGGTAGTTATAAGGGATGATTCATAATAACAGACAGTTCGACATGAATTTAAGCGTTATACGACTATGAGTCAGGTGCTGTAATGTCGGTTGCAATGGTCGATGAACTGGTCGTCTTTAGGAAAGAATGGAAAGAATTGCCAGACAACATATTCAGCTCTGGGATTAAAGACTTCCTCCTCCCAACATAGACCTACTGAGAATATCTGTTCGTTGGCCTCTAGATGCTGACCTACAACAGCAACACATTTTAATAGACATCTGCTTTTACCCACGTCCTTTACTTTCATACATCATGCATACAGCCATACATACAAACATACATACATATACATGTATGCATGCATATATACATACACACATACACACATAGCTAGATAGATAGATAGATACATGCATACATACATACATACATGTATACATGGCTAACGGATGGTTGAGCGAAACCCAATTCAGTCAATGAAACCTAAACTTTAGTTTGTACTGTTGACTGTTGTTGGTATCATATGACGTCACCTGTTCGTCTGGTCTCTTCTTCTTCTCTTCGCTGTCATTGGTTCGTCTTCTCTGCTCACCGTTCAATCGTTGATCGTCTGCTCTCAAAGGTTGACCTTGGCCTTCGATCCTTCGTTCGTCCACTCTGGATGAATGCCAGTGATGATGAGGATGACGACTAGGAGGAGGAAGAGGAGGAAGAAGAGAAGACGGAGAATCATCGACTGTGAAGACTTCTCCTTCCTCTTCGTCATCTTCATCATCAGAGTGCCAATCATTCTCTCTTCTCTTATTTACCATCTTCCTTCCTAATATCATCATCGTCCATCGCTGTCTCTCTTTCTCCTTCCGCTGCTCAGATTCATCTGTGGCTTCAGCGACTGATGATGAGCCTTCGTCCACTGCATCCCTCTTAAACCCGTTGTGGCTGCTGCTGCTGATGCTCTGCGTGTCGTCACCAGGTGACTCTCTGATAGAGATCTTTGTTGCCATGGTTTCTTTGCCTTGAGGTGAGTTAGTGCTTTCAAAATAAGGTGTCCGTTGGTTTCTATGGTTACGAATGTTCAGTTCATCGATTTTCCGCTGCTCCATTTGGAGTCCATCGTCATTCAGATTCCAGGAATCCCTCAGTCCTCCATCGACCGATTTGGTCCTTATAAAGGCAGCTGACCGCGCCTCATCGTAGAACTGGAGAGGCAACGCACCTGCTGCTGCTGCTGCTGTTTGGTAGTCATAGCTACCAGGGCCTGGATCCTGCTCTTTTCCTTCGCTCTTATAGATGAGCGAGGGTAATGCCCAGATCTCCAAACCAGATGATCGTATCTGCGGTGGATTCTCCTCATATCCGTTGAATTTATAGGTTTGCAGTTGATCGGAGCTGAGCACATAACGAGGATCTGTTGACATCATGTCTTGGATCCCATGAAACGCCTGCTGCGCCTGATGTATTCCCTGTTGAGAAGAAAAGGACTGTTCATCAGAGGAGCCAGGCCAAATGCCTCTCATCTCAGGGTCTGGTAGCAACAGGTGGTGTTCAGAGCCGAAGGGACGAGGAGTTTGGAGAGGAAGGAAGAGAGGATCATAGAGGAGTAATGGTCGAGTCCTTCTCTCTACCAATTGGTGGTCAAACGATGCTGGACGACGAAGGTGAGCTGTTGCTGTGGTTGACCTTCTCCTGCTCTGACCTTTGACCTGAGTCAAGCGAGGCATCCGCAGTCTGCGCATGCGCATGGCATTTCTCTCTTTATTTGTTCTGCTGTGTATGGGATATGACCCCGATGATGTCATGCGTTCCCTTGGCATCCTTCCCCTCCCCTTCCTCCTCTTCCTCCTCCTCGTCTTCTTCTTCTGCCTCTCCCTCTTCCTCCTCTCGGGGTTTCTGATGCGTACCTGTCGAACGACTTCAACTGCCTCATCGTCTCCGTCCAACTCATACAGCTGTTCATTGACGACGATCGAGGGACCAACAGCAGCACCTTCTCCGCCATCTCCATCTCCATCATCGTATGTGTCGTAATCGATCTCTCGTCCTTCTATTTCAGACTTCTTCTCCTTCACCTCCTCCTCCTCCCCTTCTTCATCTTTCGTCGTCTCATTCTCAACAGAAGCGCTGTCATCATCATCCTCGAAATCGTCGTCGTCTGGGTCTGAATTAAACGATCGACCACCGACGTCGTTTTCTTCTTCTTCTTTTTTGTCCTCCTCCTCCTCTTCATCGTCATCACTCTCCTCTTCTTCCGAAGATGACTCATTCGATGACTGGGTAACGTTGAAGAGCGTATTCCCATCTTCTTCTGCTGCTTCCATTCTGGAACTCAGCTGAAGGTCTTTCTGCCTCTGAATCAGTTCCAATGGAGGTTCTTCGCTTCTTGTCTCTTCCTTTGATTCATCTTCTGTCTCCTTCTCATCTGCTGCGGATTCGACGCCGTCAAAAGGAAAAAGAAAATGAAGATTCATTGAAGAGAATCTCTCTCTCTGCATCTCCTTAGCATTCGCATCTATTGTCTGGTTCAGGGTCTGATGACTGTCAAGAGAACCCTCTGCCTCTGTCTCGGCATCAAATTCAGCCTCATTATCATTAAACGGAGAGAAGGATTCGGTTGGAATCGAAAGGAGGCTGCTGTTGCTTTCATCTGACATATGTTCTGATGAATTCATCCGATCATCGTTCAATGCAGTTTCCATCGGCTGCTGTGTCTGCGTCGTTTCCTGTCTCTTATCATAAGATAACTCCAACTGACCAACTGTCCAAGTGACATCTGCGTCCTTCAAAGCAGAGGACAGAGGAGGAGGAGCATGGCTTGGACTCTGTGTAAGGGAAGAGATCTCATCCATTGGCTCCACTGCAGCAGCATTCCACTGCATCATTAGGAGCAGAATGATGGAGAAAGCATGGATGAATTTGCCTCTGCAGCCATGAAGCAGAAGGCAAAGGAGGAACGTCATGTCAGCATTAGATGTCAATGATGAACGATTCGCTGTAGAGATGGACCGCGAGAAGAAGAAGTCCACTGTCTTCTGGCGTCGTCTTCGATCGCCTGCAGTGGCCTTCAGTTTGAAGAGCTGCTCTGTTACTTCTGAACGACCTTTAGAGAATCTCCTGCAGTCAATGCAACTTCTCCCATCTCTTTCTCTTTCTGATTACGTCCAGCGTTTCTTAGTTCTTGTCAGACAACTCAATAGCTGAAAAAAATCATCGCATAGAGGAACAACGACTGATTCGCACTGTGAACAGCAACAACCACTTCTGAAGGGCAGATATGAACGGATGGACCGTATCATATATGAAGGTGCTTTCACACTATCTCTCTATATCTCTGTCTGTCTGTGTCTGTGTCCCTCTATATCTCTGTCTGTCTGTGTCTGTGTCCCTCTGTATCCATGTCTGTCTTTCCTTCCTCCACTGTCTGATTTACTTCGTGCGTGTGACTGAATTGCCTCATCGACCGTCAGAGCGTCAAATGGCACGTCGTCGCTTCCTCAGTTTTCGCTTAATAAAGTCATAAAAGGTTTCGCTTTGTATTCATAGACATAACCTACTCACACTTATTTCTCATTTGCATTTCTCCAATGCGTAAAAATTAGCATATCTTGTGTTTCTAAACTCTTTGCACGTCTTCGGATTGATTGACCATCGAATTCTGGATTTCCTGCAGCATATCATGTGTGAACTAGAAAGGTTTTGAACATTTTAAATTACAATCAACGTCGGTTGATAGGAACATACATGTAGATTGTAGATCTGGGATACAGTCCGTGGTGATATGGATCCGTTTCTTCCGATGGAACTTAGGCCCGATAGCCCTACTTATTCAGTCGCGATCTCCAGTAAGAAATGAATTCTGAATTTTCTGCGTGTTAAAGTTCGTTTCAGCTCAATTCTGTCTGCCATAATTATAGAACGTATTAGTGACAACTTCTCGGTTGGTCCCAATTCCGAAACATATCATTACAATGAACAATGAACAATTGATTTTGCCCATTGGTTCTAGATATGGTCCATCATCTGGGGTCATCCTTGAAACAGTCTTGCCTCGCACTGCTGCTGTTCTCCATTCATATTTTTCTCCTTCCACTCAAAGAGACGTATTATAACGCCTTTAGTTAACTGTTCAGGCGTCAGAATAGAGTCTGGATTTCATCTTCAATGGGCTGAGTCAATGGCCTCCGTTCCGTTGGTCCACTGAGTCGAAGGCCACTTAGGTCGACGTACAATGTACGTTCGCTCGATCGATGTCTACCGTTCAATGGTCGAGTGCACCGAGGGTTAACGAGGGTTAAGCCGAGCGGGTGTAGCCTAAGGGCTAGGCCGGATTGAATTTGGCTCGACGTTTGACTAGAGAACTAGGTGTACATGAAGACGTCTTAATGAGCCAGACAGCGCTAGGTATAGGCGTAAATCGGATAGTCGGACTTCAGTGTTGGGCACGAGACCAAAACCTCGAGACCAAGACCGAGACCAAGAGCGAGAGGTACAAGACCAAGACCTATATCAAGACCGGGTGGTCCAAGACCAAGACCAAGACCGGGTGGTCCGAGACCAAGACCAAGACCAAGACCGAAGGTCCGAGACCAAGACCGATACTCTTCTTTTATAAACAATTCAATTTATTAAGACGCTAAAACGGAGTGACACGCTTAAGACATGAATTTTATTGCTGAAGAATACTAATCTTAATAATTGTCCAGAAAACAGTTTTACCGGCCAGTCTGAACTTTTGCGAGTTCAGCCCTCGGTTTCGGCCTGAGAATATCACACTATAGATTACTTACAGTATATGACAGGAAAATATTTTAAGGCATCTGAAAAAGTAGAATAACGTTCCGTTTGAATGGTGTAGGCCTACTTGTACTCGGAATTGTAGATGACTACACGTGGCTGACCACATAATTATTAGATTGTTCCAAAACCTTGACATTTGTGAAAGCAAATTTTGAAATGGGTGGTTTCGTTGCACATGCATTTTTTCGCCCATAGCAACATGTATATATGTACCGACCACCCTCCAGCGGCGAGTCTGGCTCCCTAAGGGGCCTATCGGTGCGCTGGAGGGTTCGGCGATGTTGAAGATCAGCAGTTATAGAGGGCAACAGAAAGGAGCCTAAATCATAGGAAGGCATCGTCGTGGTTCGTGTGGCCAAGTGGTCTCTGGCTAGTCTAAGCCTATTTTTAATCCTGGCACTACGACGTAGGACACATCCAGGGTCCAACTCTCCTTCTCCAGGCCCAGGTTCTAGACCTTCAACATTCTTAAAGGTAATTGAAGGAGAGATAGAAGAAGCTTCAACATTACTTAGTCTCGGCGATAGATTACCTAAATTAGTTTTCTGTCTTTCCGCAATGTTCGTCTGGCTTTCGGTCAAACTATCTAACCTTTCACTCACTTCTTTCTTTGTAGCAATCAAAATGGTCTGTTTCTGTTTCCACTCCTTCTGTCAAACTATTTAAGCATTCCAATATTGATTCCAGAACCGTAGAGGTCTGACTTTTAACAGATGAAGTGTTACTTAACAGTCTCTCTCTTCCTCGTTCAATATCTGTCTCTAAATCTTCTACGTCCGACATTTTATGAAAGAAAAACACCGAATTGAGATATATGTTTGTGTGTTAAGCAGCTACAATTTCTACAAGAACTAATCTAAGAGTAACAACAATGTTATATAGCAAAGTTAGCAAAGCTAATCACCTAGCAGCAACATTAGACCAACAATAATAATAAAACAATAATAATAATAACAATAATAGTAAGAATAATAACAATAATGACAACAGAATACCACAGTTCAAGCACTCGAACAATGGCGCTTGTCTAAAATAAGGACTCTAATGGTATGGTAATACACAAAGCAATCCTTCCCCTTACTTTGTTTTCTTTCAGACTTTCACAATGAAGTCCATCTTCACTTCTCATAATCTCCTTAACCGCCATCAGTAGCTATGGCGACGCATCGACTTACAACGCTGTACTGATCTCACTTGGACAACCCTCTCGTTCACATGACGACAGACTTTTTGACCTTTACCTAAGGATGCATGGCGCTTATAAAAGGATAGCCTCCCGACATCATTTGCCGCGCGCGGGAAAGACTTAATACCCTTCCTCACAGGGTACCAAAACGCTCAGCTACGCCTTGTCGGAGATCCACGAGCAGAGCCATTAATTCCAACCTTTGAAGGCAGGAAATGATATCATTGACTGAGGCGACCTCCTATGCCTATTGCATCAGCATTGCGCAAGGTTCTATATATATACACACAAAAGGCAGGTAATAGCTTAACTGAAACTTGGTAATGTAATGTAAGCTTTGAACGAACATTCTATGATCGTATATATATATATATATATATATATATATATATATATATATATATATATATATATATATATATATAGATGGTCAGCGCGTCACAAATCGATAACAATCATGTAGGGCCTAAACATCCGGTGTCTCTAATAATCGAAAATATCCGACAGATATCAAAGAAATTGCTCTGATACAGCCAATGACCAAGAACGCTAACCTAAGACGGAGAATAATCCCAAGATCGTTCCTTTAAGACCAAGACCAAGACCGACGCGGTCGAGACCAAGACCAAGACCGATGGTCCGAGACCAAGACCAAGACCGCAGTTTTCCGGTCTCGAGACCCTCTTGAGACCAAGACCACGGTCTCGAGACCAAATCCCTGTCCGACTTAGCCAAGGGTTTAGCAGGACAAATAATTTGGCCGCCGTCTCGATTTAAGTAAAAAAAAGTAAGTAAGTATGTACTTTATTGAACCGCTTGCAAACGCAATTTTTTGTCCACATTGACGAAGTATATGAGAGAGCTTCAGAAAGACCATAGGCTATATAGTTCACACTGCTATTGTCGGACGATGAACTTAATTATGCTCTACGTTTTCGTTACTCTGAAATTATAATAGGCCTAATAATAATAAAAATAATAATAATAATAATAATAATAATATTAACAATAATAATAATAACATGGCGAACCCCGGTTGGGGCCGGTGTAGGAGGCTAAATTCACTCCCCGGCTAAATTCACTCCCGGAGTGTATTGTACTTGGGATATATTGACTCTGGAGTTAATTGTACCTAGGATAAATACACTATCCGTGCGAATAAACAACCCCGGGTAGTTAATTCCACCTAGGACAAACTGACTTCCGAGGAGTTAATTCCTCCAAGGAAAATTTGATTCCTATACAGAATGCAATAGGTTAGTTAATTCTTCCCAAGACAAACTGACTCCCGGAGAGTTAATTCCTCCCAGGAAAAATTGATTCCTATATCTAATGCAGTAGGGGAGTTAATTCTACCTAAGACAAACTAACTCCCGGGGAATTAATTCCTCCTAGGAAAAATTGATTCCCTAATCCAATGCAATAGGGGAATTAATTCTACCTAGGACAAGTTGATCCAGGGGAGTTAATTCTTCCTAGGATAAAATTACTCCTAAACCTAATGCAGTAGAGGAGTTAATTCTTCATAGGACAAACTGACTCCCGGAAGTAAATTCCTCCAAGGAAAATTTGATTCCTATACCGAATGCAATAGGTTAGCTAATTCTTCCTAGGACAAACTGACTCCCGGGGAAGTAATTCTTCCTATGAAAAATTGAGTACCATACTTAATGCATTATGGGAGTTAATTCTACATAGGACAAACTGACTCAAAAGGAGTTAATTCTTCCTATGATAAATTGAGTCCCATATAAAATGCAATAGGGGAATTAATTCTACCTAGGACAAACTGACTCCAGAGGAGTAAATTCTTCCTATGATATATTGATTCCCAAATTTTCTGCGATAGGGGAGTTAATTCTGCCTAGGACAAACTGACTACAGAGGAGTAAATTCTTCCTATGATATATTGATTCCCAAATTTTATGCGATAGAGGAGTTAATTCTGCCTAGGACTAATTGATCCAGGGGAGTTAATTCGTCCTAGGATAAATTAGGTCCTATACCTAATGCAGTAGGGGAGTTAATTCCCCTTGGACAAACTGACTCCCTGGGAGTTTATTCCTCATAGGAAAAATTGACTCTCATACTGAGTGCAATAGGAAAGTTAATTCTCCACGGGTGTCAGTTTGTCCCAGGAAGAATTAGCTCCTCTGACGCATTAGGTATAGGAATCATCAAATTGTCCATTTTTCCTCGGAGGAATTAACTCTTCGGTAGTCAGTTTGTCCTAGTAAGAATTAACTCCCATACTGCATCAGGTATAGGAGTTCATTTTCTCTCGGAGGAAATAACTCCTCGGCAGTCAATTTGTCCTAGGTAGAATTGTCAAATATGACTTTTTACGAAGTTCTACCGACTCATCAACCTTCAACCTTCTAGAACGACCGAAGAACTTCGACATCTAAAATGGCCGCTCACGCGTCACCTACACAAGAAAAAAATAGGTGGCGCCTCAAGCGACTACATCGAGAGCTTGAGCTGCGGGACCCCAGTGTGCTCAGCAGCGAAAGCTCGAGGGTGATCTTTGCGCTGGGCATTTGCGCAACACTCCCTCCCACTCTATTCGATTTCTCCTACCGGAGAAATTCGGGTCCCTCCCTGCAAAGTATCTGAAAACCTCTTATTCAGTGCAACTTCATTCCTCGTGTCACATGTAGTCACAACACCCCTTAAAACATTGTAAAACTGTGATTGCTAAGGTCTAGAATGTTCATCTCTCATAAAAGGCTTAAACTTCCGCTGAATTCTTATTAAAATTCCAATCAAATCGTTAAATTAATCATAAGAAAACATATGTAGCCTGTCGTATTAACATTAGGTCCTCGATCAATATCTCAGAGCCCAAACATCTTAACTTGATCAAGACACTAGATTCCTGAGGTTAACATACAATCAAAAAGTATACAGGAGACTTTTGCTGTTCAATTAAAACAGGAAAACTCAACAAAATTAGGCTACTGTTCATCGAACAAGTTATCAATCTATTGCAATTGCACACACTAGGCCACCACTTGGTGTCCTATATTACAACTTTAAATTCAGATCCGTCACACCATTGCAGGTTTAAGGTTGACCTCCAACCAAATGTCTTTTACCGTCGTTCCCAAGATGTTCCCTTCACCGCATCTCACGGTCAGCCAGGTTTACGGTTGACCCCCAACCGGATGTCGTTTAACGTCATACCCAGGACGGTTCCCTCACTGCATCTCACGGTCCAGCCAGGTTTAAGGTTGACCTCCAAACGGATGTCTTTTAAAACGTCGTACCCAGGACGTTTCCCTAGGTTTTTGGCTAACCAGAAACCGGATGTAGTTTAACGTCGTGCCCAGGACGTTTCCCTGCTATACGTAGTCAAAGAATCTTGTGGGTATTCTGACGGTCAGCTGGGGCCTACCATTTCTCCCATTACGCTCGGTCCCTGACGGTGTTACCTCGGGACTCAGCTCGTGTTCAATACCCGATTCTTTGGACTGGTCGCCTACTTGCCAATCCATTGGGGTTTCCCCTTCAAAGACTTAATTTGTCAACATAGACAATTTTGGGGCCCGCCCGTTTGGACCGCTGGATCTTATACAACACCGGACTTAGTTGGGCCATTACCCGATAGGGGCCTTCGTAGAAGCTAGACCATTTCTCCTTAATTCCCACCCTCCGTAGGGGATAGTATTACAACACCCCCAGGACTCTGGCTCAAATTTTGCTGGTATCACGCGGAGATTATATCTCGCCGCTCTTGTGCTTCCTAAGCGCTGAGTGGTTTGCCGGACAATTTGGAAAACAGTTTTAACAGTAATATCCAAGTCATGCACATAATCATAAACAGACATTTTAGGTGACACATCATTTTGATAATCGCCCAACACTAAATCAATGGGCAACATGACATAACGGCCTAGAAATAGCCGACACGAGGAAAACCCGGTGCTTTCGTGCTCGGTCGATCGGTACGCGGACATGACTTGAGGCAAGAGGAGGTCCCAGTTTCTTTGGCTGCGAGATACCACCTTGGCGAGAAGGGCGTTCAAGGTCCGGTGTAGTCTCTAGACCCGTCCGCTCGAATCGACCGAGCAAAAACTGTCTATAGGCCTTCATGTAGAACACCACGGCCAACATCTCCCAGTTGGTCACGTTGTAGTTCCTTTCCGCTAAGTTTTCTACAGGGAAGCTACTCGCGAATATGACTTTGTATGAACTTCTACCGACTCGTCAACCCCCAACCTTCTAGAACGACCGAAGTACCTCGACATCTAAAATGGCCGCTCACGCGTCACCTACACAAGAGAAAAATAGGTGGCGCCTCGAGCAACTACGTCGAGAGCTTTAGCTGCAGGGCCCCAGTGTGCTCAGCAGCGAAAGCTCGATTGAGATCATTGCGCGGGGGAGTTAATTCTACCTAGGACAAACTGACTCCCAGGTAGTTAATTCATCCTAAGATAAATGTATTCCCAAATCCAATGCAATAGTGAAATTAATTCTGCCTAGAACAAACTGGCTCCCGAGGAGTTAATTTTTCCTAGGATAAAATGACTCCCATATCTAACGCAATAGGGGGGTCAATTCTACCTAATACAAACTGACTTCCGGGGAGTTAATTCATCCTAGAATAAATCGACTCTATTACCGAATGCAATAGGGGAGTTTATTCTACCTAGGACAAACTGACTCACGGAGAGTTAATTCATCCTAGGAAAAATTGATTCCTATACCTAATGCAGAAGGGGAGTTAATTCTTCCTAGGACAAACTGACTACCGGGGAGTTAATTCCTCCAAGGAACTCCTATACCTAAGCCAATAGTTGAGTTAATTCTACATAGGAGAAATTGATCCAGGGGAGTTAATTCCTCCTAGGAAAAATTGATTCCCTAATCTAATGCAATAGGGGAGTAAATTCTACCCAGGACAAACTGACTCCCAGGGAGTTAATTCATCCTAGGATAAAATGACTCCTATACCTAATGCAGTAGGGGAGTTAATTCTTCCTAGGACAAACTGACTCCCGGAGAGTTAATACCTACTATGAAAAATTGATTCCCTAATCTAATGCAATAGCGGAGTTAATTTTTCCTGGGACGAATCGACACCAACAACAACAACAATAATAATAATAATAATAATAATAATAAAAATAATAACAATAATAATAATAATAATAATAATAGTAATAATAGTATGAACAATAATAACAACAATAACAATAAAAATAGCTATAACTATCACAATGACAATGGCACTGACAATAACAATAGCAATAGCAATAGCAGTAGCAATAACAATAACAGCAATAACATTAACAATATAAATAACAATAATAATGGCAAGGAAAAGGTGGAATTCCTAGGTGGAATTAACTCCCCTATTGCATTACATATGTGGATCAATTTGTCCTAGGAAGAATTAACTCTCCGGGAGTCAGTTTCTCCTAGGTGGAATTAACTCCCCTAGTGCATTCGGTATAGGAGTCAATTTATCCTAGGTAGAATTAACTCCCCTATTGTATTCGGTATGGGAGTCAATTTATCCTAGGAAGAATTAACTCCCCGGAGTCAGTTTGTCCTAGATAGAATTAAGTCCCCTATTGCATTCGGTATGGGAGTCAATTTATCCTAGGAAGAATTAACTTTCTGGGAGTCAGTTTGTCCTAGGTAGAATTAACTCCCCTATTGCATTACATATGTGGATCAATTTATCCTAGGAAGAATTAACTCCCCGGGAGTCAGTTTGTCCTATGTGGAATTAGCTCCCCTAGTGCATTCGGTATAGGAGTCAATTTATCCTATGTAGAATTAACTCCCCGGGAGTCAGTTTGTCCTAGGTTGAATTAACTCCCCGGGAGTGTTTATTCGCAGAGGGGCATGTTTATCTTAGGAACAATGAACTCCTGAGTCAATATGTCCTAGGTACAATACACTCCGGAAGTTAGTTTATACGGGGAGTTAATTTAGCCTCCTACACCGGCACCATGCGTTCACGTGTCAGCAGCAGTTGGGGCGAACGAGTGGGGAAAGTGAATGTCTACGGGAGTAGGTTGCTGTTCTTGGCCGAGAGAAACTGTTGCGTTACCCGAAAATAGTTATTAGCGATAGTGCATTTCGTGAAACTCTTCAGGCAATACATGTATCTGTTAGGGTGGCCGTTCGTGCTGCGAAGGGACCATGCCGCTCTGCAGTGGCTGCAACGCACACCGGAGCCGACTGGCCAACAAGGCCGATGGTTGGAGTGGCTTGCGGAATATGAATTTCAAGTGATTCATCAGCCCGGGAAGAAGGTTGGCAATGCTGATGCGGGTCTGAGGAGTGGAATATGACGGCAGCAGTCGTCAAAGCGTCTGACGGGGCCCAAACTGGCTCGGAAATCGGCGCTATAGAGCGCTTAGCCGGGGTACAGCGAGAGGATACCGACGTAAGTATTGTGAGGCCTTGGATAGAAGACGGAGCCCAACCTCCGGATTTATTTGTCATTCTGCGTGAGAGCGAAGCCGTGAAGGTGCTTTAGCATCGGAAAGATCGTATCTTTTTACGGGACGAGGTACTCTATCGGAAGACACCGGACGGTGTGGAACAGGCCCTGGTTCCCAAGACAATGCGCGCCCTGCAATAGGTACCACAGTGGGGTTCCGCCCCGGCAATGAGTTCTGCAGCCCATGCAGTGCGGGGAACCCTCGGATAGGTTGAACATCGACATTACTGGTCCTCACCCTCGAAGTAGAAGGGGGCACACCTTCATACTGACAGTAATGGACAATTTCACTCAGTTTGTTGAGGCTACTGCTGTGACCAACCAGGAGGCGACCTCGGTCGCCCGAGCTTTAGTCGATAACGTAATTGTTCGGTACGGGGTCCCGCTGCAGATATTTACCGATCAGAGGAAGAATTTCGAAGACAAATAACGCCTGTGAGCGAATGATGGGGCGACTGAAGGAGGTATGACTACGACTGCTCTTCCCGTAGTGGCCGAGACGACGGACCGGCGTTATGAGTGCGTGAGGCACCGTCCTGCCCGCTTCCAGTAAGCGACGGCCGTGGGCGTCGCTTTCGTTAGTGTACTGCAGTATTGTATGGCATTGTATTATGGAATTCTTTCAGCGCAAATGTAATTGTGGAATTGTGAAATGTTTTCCTTGAAATTATTGAATACTTGCATGCTGTTAATTTGATGGGGAAGTATCCCGACAATTAATTTCTATAGCTATGAGCGTGGGGCTCGGAACTTATGCTGGGATTTCTGGACAATCTATGTCAGGGAGTTTGTTGTTCAGTGGAACGATGGTCTCCGGATTTAATGGACACTATGACATTTGTTAGTGATCTTTCACTTTGTTGCCAGAAAGGTATTTTTGATTGGATTCTTGTTGACTGAGATGGGGGCATGATATTTGGTACTGGGGATCATTGTGGCAGAAGGTCTGAACTGAACAAGAGGCTAATTCGTTGCATTCACTGTTCGATGCTGATTTAGTTAATAATAAAGTATATTGTCGAACAACGATTGATTTCGTCTCTAGCCTAGTGACTTCCGAATTTGTAGCAGTCTCGAAAGCCTGCGCTAGAACGGGCAGGTCCTTCTCCACGGACGATTAAAAAGATGGGGAGAACCTCAGAGCTCGGCTTTCCGGGGGTACCAGGAGCAGACGGGAAGGAATTAAAGGTTTTCCCAGGACGTTCGCCCCAACTGCTGCTGACAGGGCCGTACCGAGCTATAATTGCGGCCTGTGCCTAACATCAACCTAGCGCCTCACATTTTGAAAATAGTGCATTTTATGGAATAATACGTTATTCTATCCTGAAATTTGCGCCCTTCCCACATTTGCGATCTGGGCCACGGCCCCGCAGGCCCCTCCCTCGGTACGGCCCTGGCTGCTCACACGTGAACGCCTGGTGCCGAATGTCTGTCAAGCTGTACGTCGTTTTCACTTTCACATTCAAGTTCATATTACTTGTGAGGCGGTGTATACTCTGAGCGTGGGCCTGACTGGGGATATCACTCACCTAGCGAATACGAACTTGAATGTGAAACGACGTCCAACTTGACAGACATAACAGATCATTTATTTTCGTGTATTCACTGATCAAGAACTGAGACAATCACTTCGCTTTGTGTGCTGTAGAAATTTCCAGATCACGACTAAGAAGCTACTTGATAGATGGCCATGTGTCGTGACGTCTGTCGCAATTGATTTCTAAGTTATCTTTGATATAATTATATCGCAAATTGCTGGTCATACACAAAAAGCAGTCCTCCGACGACAACATCTGTAACTAAAGTCTCATCGGGAAAGAGGAGTTAGATGACGGCTCATTACAGCTCGTAATAATCGTCGCCAGCGTTCTCCTTGTAATGAATGCCGCCCTTTGCAATGACGCTCTTTGATGTCTCGCCGCTCGGTATGTGATCGTGACGAAGACATTGCTGCAATTGGCCGGGTACTATCAGAGGCGAAGAGCTGAGTAAGACATGTTGAATCGACGCTTATTTGATATTGACGGAGCAATGGCAAGAAATGTCGAATCTTAGTGGTATAGTCACTCAGAGATGTTACTACCGAGGTTAGCAGTTCGATTCCAATTTAAGTTAACGTATCAATGAACCGAACTTACGGTTTTCTGGGTCCCCGTGTATGAAGCGGGTGTAAGTGCTAGGCCGGACTAAATTTGGCTGTAAAAGACTGTTCATAAATGACATCACGCGGGGAGTAACGATTTGTAACGATTTATGACCAAGGGAGAGGGAAACAGATATTAGTCCAGCGTCATGCAGGTATGGCTAGTAAACACTCGTGATGCACTGAAAATTAATCCACTATAATTAGGACTAATTTGCTCTGCAAAGGTTACCATGTATGATGTAGCCCTGCTACAGTCCAAGATACAGCGCACTATTGCCATGATAGAAGCTTAACAGAATCACACTAGTGAGAATGAATATGAATTATGAATATGTAAATGAATTCTTCATTCAAGGTCGAGAAATGCTAAAACGCAGGGACATCCAGCAATGAGGTATGTCCTAACTAGAGCTCTGCGCCGACCTAGAAGTTTTGACGGCGGCGCGTCGGTCATTTTTGGTCGGCGGCGGCCGGCGCGCCGATGACCCTAAAAATTCGGCTGCGGCGGCGTGATTGGCGCAGTGTTCTATAACTTTTAGCTTACCTGCTTCAAAAGTTGTTCGGCAAGTTAACTTGCATTATAATGATATACATATTCTACATTATTTTTTGCTGTTGTCTGATCTCAAATTTTTATTCAAGAGAAATAATTATGCTCAGAAACTCAGAACAGACGTTAACGAACAAAAAGTAAGAAGTAAAAATTTTATTTTCTCTTATCAAAGCACACCGAGCAGTAAACGTGATCAGAATTCACCACCTTTTCAGATTTATTGGTCAATAACCCCAATGACTTCCACATGAAACCTTTTCCATCATTCTTAATTACTTTGTACTAGCTGTTCAACCTAAGCAGCCCATTCACAATAGTAGTAGTCGTTGTAGCAATGGAAGTAGTAGCAGCAATAGCAGCAGTAGTTGTAGTAGCAGAAGTAGCAGTCGGATCAGCTTATAACAACTTACGGTACCAGCAGCGACAACAACAGCAGGACAATGGATAACATTTATTCGTACCCATCGCCACCAAATGTCTTGGGTCTCCCAGGATCTCATCGTGATGATGAAGATGGAACGTCTTTTTATTATGTCGCCTTAGGTTGTTGCGTTATGTCATCTTGTGTTTCAATGAAGCGCATTTTATAGTGCATATCTCTTAAGGTCTTTTTCTCTTAGCAAGCCATAATAAAGAAGAGGAGAAAAGGAGCAGTACCTCGAACGAGGTTGAAGTATGAAGTGTTACCGACTTCATTATCTGAGCCTCATCATGCGACGGTGGATGGCCCCCGCTGAATTGAATCTCAAAACACTCGACTGACAGTATAGTTATTTGGCCTATACTATCGAGCGTAAGATGTATGTTAATGTCATTTGAATCTAGACTTAATATTACATTAGGCTTAGGAATACACAATTAGCAAGAGAAAATGTCTCCCATTATTAATACAAACAATTAATAACGTAATGTAAGTATATTGGTACTTACACATTTCCATCAACTTGTTTGTCATCCGCCATTATGATGTGTGAATAGGCCTACTTGAAATACTCCAGGCAGTCGATTACACGGCGAAGACTGTGCTATAGTAGCACGCAAGCGAAATTAGTGTTATCTTAGGATAATCAGTAATTTAGTGATTGCCCTAACACTGGCGCTATGGCAGATTTCCTATGTAGGATTATTGAGGAGTCGATGTCGATGGTTAGGCAGCAGTGCAATTGTCATTTGCCACTGCGACCCAAGGCAGAGTGGATCATTATTGTCCAGGTGCAGCAGCTGCCGCTAATTGAATACTTAATAGTCAGTCCCCTGCAGAACCCTATGAAATGTATCTGCTTAAACTGCGTATGGACCTAGGTGTAAGTGACCTGTGACCATAGTCTTTCCGGACAGTAGCAACATCGACTTGTGTGAAAACACTTTGCGGTTGTGCATAGACCATTGGATAAATTATATAGGGGTCAGTGACTGAACTTTACTAATGGAACTGTGAGTTGATATCTATAATGGAATAATGAATGGAACATAAGAAAGAGGAAGACCACATAGGGAATGGCAGATGACTTCGAAGAATGGGGTGGAACAAGTCT
Organism: Bimastos eiseni; assembly: GCA_959347315.1. Classification (NCBI taxonomy): domain Eukaryota; kingdom Metazoa; phylum Annelida; class Clitellata; order Crassiclitellata; family Lumbricidae; genus Bimastos; species Bimastos eiseni. The sequence goes on from OY365817.1 coordinate 5,400,987, forward strand.
CCACAAGTTTAATGACGGTGTGGAGAGAAGTGGCTAGAAAGGTATCCGACACAGGTCTACAGGCGATGAGTCCATGGTTGTTGATTGATTGAACATATGCCAAGTTCACGAAGGTCACGGACAGACGGTATATGTGACCATATATATAAATGCATGAATATATATGGATGTATATATTAATATGTACATATGTGTATATCAAGGTGGATGTGCATATAGTGAATGTGTGTGCGTGCGTGTGTTTGTGAGTGTGAACACATTAGCGTGGCTTCGGCGGCGCGCCGACAAATTGTCGGCGGCGGCGGCGCGCCGAGTCCGAGAAATCGGCGGCGGCGGCGCCAACGAAACGTCGGCGTCGGCGACGCGGCCGGCGTGAAGCTCTAGTCCAAACTCTTCAGGAATTGTGTGGTTGTTAATGCTACAGGTGATGGTTCCACTCTACTGCTACCCAAGACTATAAATTATCCAGTGATTTTGCAAATTCTTTGATAGATTGCGGCCTGTAATTATGTATTACTTGTGTTGCAGTCAGAGCTGATGGCAAAAAGATGATCTGCTCTGTATAGTTGAACTACCATATGTCACCCTGTTGATTGACAACCATAGGTCAACTGATTCATCCTGTAAGGGTTAATCTGAAGGAGCAAGGGTTAAAGTGAAGTCAACATCTGGCTTTTATTAGGATGACAATACAAACAACAACGTCAACAAGTGCTAGGACTCTGATGAAACCCTAGATGTAAGGGTGATTATGGGCTGCTCCCTGGATACACTGGATTCTGCCTAGGCATGTCACATCATCAGCACCAATTGAATACTGGTTTATTACATTATTACAGCAAGTCATCTGTTCTACAGGAGCTGAGAGGAGACTCACCAATACATATAACAAATGCAATACAATGCAAAGCAGTATTTAAGCAAGTAACAGAAGGACACAAAACAACTGGATTTAGATTCCAAGCTACAGTCACCATCTTAAACTGATCTTACAAGTGAACTACATTCTCATGTTCAATCACATCTCACAAACAATTTCCACCAAAGTGTGACAGAAACATTTGAGACAACATGTGAAAACACAACTGAAAACAACACTGAAACCATATATCATACACTGTCATAGTAACTGCAACCATGCAATTAACATGGAGAAGATCTGAATGGATGTATTTGGCATACCTTACACAGTCTTCCTCCTTCATCACAGAATATCAAGGCTATCAGTTGAGTATAATTCGAGGACGACCACATCATCTCAATGTTTGTCCAGTAGACATAATCACAGCATCACATGATACACTAAAGGAATGTATTATATCAGACGAAGAAGTAGACAACATACATTGCATATCATTCACGCTTCTTCATCCGAGTAACAATATCAAACGCTCATTTATATATTATACCAAACCTCATCATCATTGTTGCAATGGCGCATCTGTTTGTACTAGGGCTGAACCGAATAGATAGTTTTAACTATTCGGCCGAATATGAATAATTGGACTAACTATTCGGACGAATACGAATATGAATAGTGTAAAAATTGGTCTATCGACAAATTTCAAAATTTCATATGTGAGAAAAAGTTTCAGTTCAGTAAATTTAATACATAAACTTAATGTAAACAGTGGCCTACATGTAATTTTTGCATCCTTCTGCCAGTCTGTGTAAATTAATAACAGAACTAATAATACTAAACTTAGAAATGAGACGGCTGATGCTGCGATCTTCGGTACAGCCCTAGTTTGTACACGTATATCTATTCACAGATAAATGTGCTGATATAATTATATACTAATACTAGGGCTGTTAACGATTAATTTAATTTTAATAGTTAGCTTTTGAAAAATTAACAATTAATTGATAGTTGATTTTGATTAAATCACAAAAATGTGTATAATTACATTTGTCAACAACTTAATGACAATTAATTTCAATTAATATTATCAGTTACTGAATTTAGTTACATACTGAAAATGACACAGGCGGTTTTCTTGCTCATACTGAAGTGTTAGATCCATGGTATGCAAACGATATATCGCAATGAATGCAATAAACGTTATCAGCATTTTCTATATTTCCGTTAGCCAATAATTTAAACCCAAAATGTTCATGTAATACACCCGATATGTGTTTATATTTAATATCTCGATTACTATCCGCCGCCATATTGCAATGTATACGGTTTATGATGTCCCTTTCAGACTTCCGATACATGCTAGTGATGGGCGGAATAATCTAAACTATTAATCGTTAAAAAACATTTTAATCGTTAAAATAAATTAACGATTAATCGATTAACTAATCGTTAATTTCCGCAACTCTAACTAATACATTAATATATGTCAGATATACAAGTAAGTATTTGTATATATGAGGATGTCAAATTATGATACCGAGGTTGATAGCGGAAAATGCAAAAAGGAAAGGACGAAACATCAACTACTGCTTCATAGACCTTAAGAAGGCATTTGACTCAATCAAGGTGGGAGAGGTCAAAATAGAAAACATCATTGAGTCTATTTATCTGGCCAGACAATCAACAGCAGACAATGATTGTAGCAAGGAATATATGGAGAAGAATTGCAAAGGCGATGGATCAATTCAATCAATATGGAGGAGCAAAAAATAAGCATAAGAACAAAGGTGGATATCATCCGATCAATTGTGTCGAGTGCCTTGATGTAGGCCAGTGAAACTTGAATGCTCAGAAGATGATGGGATAAGGATAGACAACTGGCGGTCGATGTGAAATGCTTCAGGCGAATCCTAAGGATGCGTTGGGAACAGAAAATAAAGAAAGAGAATAGCTAGGCAACAAAAGAAACATAGTAGGCCATCGTGTAGGGAAAACTAAACCTCATCGGTCATATCTGCAGAATAGAAGACCAACATTTGGTGAAGACTGTGGTATTTGGGTCTATGGAGGATAGAGCAGTGAGGGACATGCAGAGAAAGGCTGGACGACATCAAAGAGTGGTGTAGTGAAGACACTCACATCTTGAAAAGGCAGAAGCAGAAACAGTAAAGAGACTTAACAGAACAACTGAAAGGAACGGATTTTCCACTTGAAGATTCTCAGTCCAATGCATAAACTCAAAGAATCAGTCAATCAATACTTGATGTCAAAATTAGATGATTGATCAGGTAATAATAATTAATCCATGTAGAAACATACTATGTAATAATTAATCAGCTCCATCTTAAGTGCATACAACATCCTCCCATATGGACACCTATATAGGTCTCAACTAAACACCTAAAATAAACAAGTCACACATTCAAGCCATTTGCTTTTCTCTTCGTGGCTCCAAATCTTCATCAAAGTCTCAATGTTATCTATCTGATAACAATTTTATCTATCTGATAACAATGTTATTTATCTGATAACAATGTAATCTATCTGATAACCACCCGAAGTGCATGGTCCGTTGTCAACTTAGTACATCATATACAAGAGGTGGATGAAGCAAATGATTGGGGTCGTCTTGCGGATAATAAGGGAACCAACGTTATTACGTTCTTAATGAGATTTAGCACTTTTCAGAGGTATTAAATGTCATTAAAGTAAATATATGGAAAAATATATAAGAAAGATTCTAGCTAATGTGAAGCAACTGATTTTGCAATGCTCGATGTTGTTCAACTTCACCGATTATGACAGTAACAAGTTGACAGCAAGATAGAAATGCAACATGAAAGTTTCTGCAAATGTCATCCAAATTGAAACACATGACTCATGACACACTAATATTGTTATCGGATGAGTACTTTACAAGAACATTCTCAAGTGAAATCCAATTGTTGTCATGTAAGTTATAAAAATACTGTTTCATTATCTGATAATAAGATAGAGAGATAAGCATACGAAGCCAGACACTCGGACACTTTACGATCTGGCTTCACAACCATAATGCAATGTCTTTTTTGTGTGGCCATGGAACCCACGGACAACTCTGCTGCCCCAGCTGAATAGCCACAGCAGCTGGCTGTCGAGACAACCCATCAAAGCTTGGCAACAAATAATGGCCATTTTTCATAATACAACCTCTCTACGATCACAGATTATTTCAAAATTATTTATTTAAATCAATCGACCTACATGTACCTCCTGCTTATCTCCCTGCTTATCTCTCTTAACAGCTATTACTACATTTTATCAACAGACACTTTGACGATATCTCTCTGATTGTTTGAAATTGCTGGTCCAAAGAATTCACTGCTAACAATATTCAATTGTTCTTTACAAGTCTAACTTAAGTCTACAGCTGAGACTCATCTGTCTAAGATATGTCGTCATCTCATTCGTCTCTGGTCTCTTCTTCTTCAATTAATTCGATTATTTCCAATGGATGAAATCATTCTATCTTTCAAACAGATGTCATAATTTCGGATTAGTTTCATTTGCAAAGTCCATCAATGGAGGATTCTCATTATGATGATGATGACGCTGTTGATGATGATGATGGCACTTTAGACAAGTTCACTACATCAGACACTACTCTGAACCTGAACTAATGAAAGTTTCACATCACTCATTGAAAACTGCAAATCAGCAAAAATTACCAAGGAGGAAATGCAAGAACTTGTTGATAAAGCCAGCCATAATTAAGACTTTTCAATCATTTACCTCACAACCAAATGCTTCTAGATTACAATATGGTCTTCTGCTTCCATCTGTCACACCAGATAGATTGTATTCACACCAGGAAGATTGCATTCTTTCAAAATTCACACCAAAGTTTCTAATCATCTTCTTTCCTCATTCTGACAATGTCAATGACATCAGCCCTGATTGCCAACCAACCTCTTGTCAGGCATCGGCCGATCTCATTTGACACATCACTCGTTAACAAATAAGCACCCATTTGCAGTCAATGTTCCCTGTAATGTTCTGGAGATAGTGTGCACAATAAATTTTGTGTATGCAATATTCTATAAATGGTTCATGCCTTTGTGCACAGGTACGAGCAGAATGCCATGATAGTTAAATCAAGACCATATCTAAAAGTCTATGGGGATCAGTTCTGATAACCAGGGCTGTTAATATCGCGATAAAGTATCGCGATACTTTGGTATCGGAAAATTGCTCAAAAAATTCTCTAGTTGCAATCTACGATCTATGGTGTGAATGGAAGGAATCTATAAATAGGGAAACGATCGGATATAATTATAGTGTTTTCCTCTGTATGCGCATCCTTGAGTAGTAGAGTCAGCCTATATTCCATACCATACATTGGAGAGGTCCTCATCTCCCTTTCCTAGGCCCTTGAGCCGGCAATGGACGAATCCCAAAGCCCTGGACATGGGGCCAGTGATATAGCAGGACTTGCCGTTTACTTCTCAGCTTACTGCTTGGTGACAGAGGCATGTGTGTGCAAACAACTTGCCTTGGTGACGATCGTTACACGGAGTGAACCGCATGCTACGCGAGCAAGCGTATTACCGATAGGCCATCGTGTAGCACGCTTGAGTAGTACACATTTTAAAAATAATAATTTTGATAATAATTGTAGTTATTCTGATTTTTTATGTAAAAATTATTATTGCAATTATAGTGAGCTTTGATATGTGAAAATAATTGTAGACCTATGTAAAATTAACATTGCAATTATACTCCTTTTTCTTTAGGACATGTTTTGTGTGAATAAACAGGAAGTTTGATCGTCGCAAAGTATTGGTGAAAGTATTGGTATTGCAATACTTTTAAGAAAAAGTATTGGTTTGGTATTGCAATACTTTTTTGATGAAGTATTAGTATTGGTACTTTTTGTACCAATAGTTACAATCATTGTTAACAGCCCTGCTGATAACCTCAGAAAAGTCCCTTGTCGAAAGATAAATGAGGGAGGGGACGTGTCAGCCAAGGAACCAAAGTTTCTGGAGTAATGTAGACAACAGCCGGCTAAGAGACTCGATTTATGTAGTTTCATACAAGCAATTTTTGTGCGCAAGCTAAATTTTTGCGCTCCACTGCTCGTGTGCGCGTCAGGGAACATTGTTAACAACTTATGTAAGATATTTTCAAGATTAATTTTCAACATCAGACTGTTTGTTACTTGGTTGCTAGAGTTGCATTTGAGTCTATGATAGAGTCATCTGAGCAGCTAAATTAGAGTCCAGCAGGTTACCAGCCACTTATTTCAACAAATGAGCATTTGTACGATAGTGTCTGAGACCAGTCACTGTTATTGCAATACAAGTTCAAGTTTACCAAACATTTAAAATATAAATGAACCAGCTCACAAGTAAATGTCAGTTTGTAGATATTCAGTTTTGGTCAAATCATTCTGACCTTAAAATAGTTCAATAGGAAATATGGTTTGAGTTCTCTAGAAATTCAGTGCAAACAACGACTCACTTCACATCAAATGAAAGACAAGAAGACATCATCATCTTCATCATCTCTCCTGATCAATACACAACTCACCACTAGTGATCAAAATACACAGACACTAAACAAAAGGTGCAGGACTATAACCTTTGAGTGACATCAAAACAATTGTAGAAATCACAAGAATCACATCATCAAATACTTTAACAGTACAACAGAATATTATCTCAGTCTTTACAAAATGCATTTATGAACCTCTGAAAAGAAAGAGTCACAATGGATAGTTTTGTAAGCATAATATGTGCTTAAAATCTTAGGCTTAGAATTTTATAAAAGTAATAAAAACTGACTCTTTAATACATTTCATGAACTGTCTGACCTTCATCAACTGTTCCTCACTTGTGACCTCTACACACATATCTTTACAATAATAGTCATAATAATAATAATAATAATAATAATAATAATTGGCTAGAAATTAGATAGAAAAACAAATTCATGGAAAGAATGAAAATTGTATGAGACCAACACAATTGAAAACAAATGAATCTGATGTTAAAACCCTCACAATTAACATTAACTGTTGCTAAAGAATAGCATGATCAATTGGCAGGAGGCAGGAGAAACAGGCAAAAGAAGTAAAGTAGGAGAAGTAGGCATAAGAAGTAAAGTAGGAGAAGTAGGCATAAGAAGTAAAGTAGGAGAAGTAGGCATAAGAAGTAAAGTAGGAGAAGTAGGCATAAGAAGTAAAGTAGGAGAAGTAGGCATAAGAAGTAAAGTAGGAGAAGTAGGCATAAGAAGTAAAGTAGGAGAAGTAGGCATAAGAAGTAAAGTAGGAGAAGTAGGCATAAGAAGTAAAGTAGGAGAAGTAGGCATAAGAAGTAAAGTAGGAGAAGTAGGCATAAGAAGTAAAGTAGGAGAAGTAGGCATAAGAAGTAAAGTAGGAGAAGTAGGCATAAGAAGTAAAGTAGGAGAAGTAGGCATAAGAAGTAAAGTAGGAGAAGTAGGCATAAGAAGTAAAGTAGGAGAAGTAGGCATAAGAAGTAAAGTAGGAGAAGTAGGCATAAGAAGTAAAGTAGGAGAAGTAGGCATAAGAAGTAAAGTAGGAGAAGTAGGCATAAGAAGTAAAGTAGGAGAAGTAGGCATAAGAAGTAAAGTAGGAGAAGTAGGCATAAGAAGTAAAGTAGGAGAAGTAGGCATAAGAAGTAAAGTAGGAGAAGTAGGCATAAGAAGTAAAGTAGGAGAAGTAGGCATAAGAAGTAAAGTAGGAGAAGTAGGCATAAGAAGTAAAGTAGGAGAAGTAGGCATAAGAAGTAAAGTAGGAGAAGTAGGCATAAGAAGTAAAGTAGGAGAAGTAGGCATAAGAAGTAAAGTAGGAGAAGTAGGCATAAGAAGTAAAGTAGGAGAAGTAGGCATAAGAAGTAAAGTAGGAGAAGTAGGCATAAGAAGTAAGTAGGAGAAGTAGGCATAAGAAGTAGGCAGGAGAAATAGGCAGGAGCAGTAGGCAGGAGTAGTAGGCATAAGAAGTAAGTAGAAGAAGTAGGCATAAGAAATAAGCAAGAGAAATAGGCAGGAGCAGTAGGCAGGAGAAGTAGGCATAAGAAGTAATTAGGATAAAAAGGCAAAAGAAGTAGGCAGGAGAAGTAGGCATAAGAAGTAGGCAGGAGAAGTACACATAAGAAGTAAGTAGGAAAAGTAGGCAAGAGAAGTAGGCAGGAGAAGTAGGCAGGAGAAGTAGGCAGGAGCAATAGGCAGGAGAAGTTGGCATAAGAAGTAAGTAGGAGAAGTAGGCATAAGAAGTAAGTAGGAGAAGTAGGTAAGAGAAGTAGGCAGGAGCAATAGGCAGGAGCAGTAGGTAGGAGAAGTAGGCAGGAGCAATAGGCAGGAGAAGTAGGTAGGAGAAGTAGGCAGGAGCAATAGGCAGGAGAAGTAGTTAGGAGAAATGGTAGGAGAGGTAGGCAAGAGAAGAGTGTAGCACCTTAATTGAGTGGAGGTCTGGAGATGACGTCTGAATGTTCAGGACTTGATGACTGCATCTCGTGGTGAATGCGTTTGATCAATTCATTTGACCTAACTGGTTTCTTCATGATTGGTGGCTTAGCTTTGATTGGAGGCTTCAGAACGTCTCCTCGACATTCAGAAGACGAATGATGAGACGATGGCAAAGCGCTGCCTTCAGCTGATAGCTTAGCCGGTGCTGCTGCTGTCGTGGATGCGCTTTCATGGGAGTAGGAGGAGGAGGAGGAGGAGGATGACTTAGGGGACGGGCAAGTGACGGCTTCAGCTCTTGGCGTGTAAGAATGGCGCTGGGGAGCAGAGGAGACGGACGAAGATGGAGCGGCGGAGAGCGAATCAAACGGTGGAATGATTGATCGCACGAATTCCATGTCGAGGTTGATGTCTGTGGCGTAGGTCGCCCAGGTGGTTGCCGAGGAGATGCGCTCTGCAACAGCCTTAGACGATGTCCTTGGAGGAGGGCTGATCGGTGCAGCCGGCTGCTGCTGCTGGCGGTCAACGGCAGCAGGCTTATGCTGCTGTTGGTGGTGCCGTTGGTGCTGCTGTTGATGACGGTGATGAGATGGATGTTGGTGGTGGAGAATGGGAGTAATGTCAATGGCTAATGCAGGGGAGCCGCTCTCCATTGCAACATCATCCGTTAGGTTTGATTTCATTTCTGTTTCGTCTTTTGATAACTCGTAAGCAACTGGACTCATTGGTCTATCGTCTGCCTTCATCTCATCGTCTGCATCGCTCGTCTTAGACACTGAACACTTGGTGGTTGTAGGATTCGTTGCCTGTGTTGTTACACTGGTTCCCTTCTTTATCGTACACTGGTTTGCATTTGCAAACACCTCGGCCGTCGTCAGAGTCGGACTCTCTTCGTTTGCGGTCGTAGACTTTGGTGACGAAGGCTGAACGAAATTGATCGGGAGATCGATGACCAGATCCGGCGTGTGTTTGAATTCTGTGCATCCTGCATTGCCCTTGATGAGGGCGGTCGTCTCTAGGTGCATTTGGTGCTGTAGACCGAGGGACTTGATGCCCGACATCACCTCGGCCAGTGCATTGTCTATGTCCTGGGCAAGGTCTTCTGGGGTCTTATTCTCGTCGTCGATTAAGCTGCTGCTGCTACACTTCTCCAGAACCGGAGCAGCTGCCGTGCTTGGTACCTCCGATACGTCCAGGTCGTCCGGAATGCACAGTGAGCTGATATCTTCGTCGTATCTGGAAGAGGACGAAGAACTGGCCGAACTGAGCGGACGAGCGACCGACCGAGCGCCGAGCGAGACGTTCGGATGAGACGCAGAGAGTTCGCTCAACTCAGTCTCACTGAGTTTCACAACCAAATGACTCAGAGGTTTGGAGGGAAGAGACTCCGAGGACTTACGCTTCTCTTCCGACTCCTTCTGCTTCCCTTCAGGCTCATCTTTCTCTCTATTCACAAACACACACATTCACCATCTCTTTATAACTGTTACATATAACAATAATATAATAGTAATTAACAATAATAGTAATAACAATAATAAAAATAAATATAATAACTGTAATAATAAAAGAAAAAGAAGAAAAAGCAAAGTCTTTGATAATGACAGAGCTGATGCCATCACAACAGACAGATATCTTGGTGACACAATCTGTTTTGAATTCGAAATATAGTCTCAGCATGAAGGTCACATAAGGTCAACTCATGCAGCATCAGTCTCTACTGGTGTGGCTGATCTTTCAGTTGTTTTAGCTGTTAAACACAGAGCAACTCATAGCCTTCCATTCAATTCAGTTGAACATTTATGATTCACAGATGGTTACAAAATGTCCAATTGTTCAACTAATCTGATAACTGTTGACTGACCTTGGTCCCATCTGGATGTATTTGTCTGGAATAAGACCCTCTCTCTCTGCGGCGGCTCCCTCCCACCAGTCAATGGAGACCTTCTCAAAGAGGATGAGGCTGTCTCCCTTCTTAAAAGACAACTCACGCTCTGTGCGACCTTGGAAGTCATACAGCGCATGCGCATCCTTAATGTCAGAGTCTGAAACGAGATAAGACGAGTAAAAGTCAATCAAATGAATACACACTCTTTATCACTATCTTTATCTTTATCTTTATCACTATCTTTATCACTATCTTTATCACTATCTTTATCACTATCTTTATCACTATCTTTATCTTTATCACTATCTTTATCTTTATCACTATCTTTATCACTATCTTTATCTTTATCACTATCTTTATCACTATCTTTATCACTATCTTTATCACTATCTTTATCACTATCTTTATCTTTATCACTATCCTTATCTTTATCACCATCTTTATCTTTATCACTATCTTTATCTTTATCACTATCTTTATCACTATCTTTATCACTATCTTTATCGCTATCTTTATCTTTATCACTATCTTTATCTTTATCACTATCCTTATCTTTATCACTATCTTTATCACTATCTTTATCTTTATCACTATCTTTATCACTATCTTTATCACTATCTTTATCACTATCTTTATCACTATCTTTATCTTTATCACTATCTTTATCTTTATCACTATCCTTATCTTTATCACTATCTTTATCTTTATCACTATCTTTATCTTTATCACTATCTTTATCTCTGAAACAGGAATTCAGACGCATTAGAAGCACTCAACAAATCCAAATGAGACATTTGAATAGAACAAGATCCCAGCATTATGTAGACTGAAGACATGCAAAAACAAACTTAAGACCTTTAGCTGCAATTATATTATTTAACACATATTTAACAGCTTTTAATGTGTTGCAGTGAATCAAATGTTTACTAGCGTCCAAAAGAAGACAAAAGTAATACATCTCATTCTACAAGATTACTCCAATGGACACAGTTCATGTTTGAGGCAGAATGATAACTCTAAGTTGATCTTTGAAAATTGAAGAGGTCTTTGTGTACAATTAAATAGTAATCAGCTGCCTTCCGCTTCTGTCATTGAAACATTTGAATATAATGGTCTTAGCAAATGCCAGACAGGTGCTTAGAGTGACAATGAGGAAGAGGTCACTGACCTTTTAAGTACGGCATAACCGGAAATCGCCTTGGACATTACTACTATTTGGAAGTATTTGCCTCAGGAAATGTTCTACACACAAATAGTTAATTAAAAACTTTTTAAATTAATTAAATAATTTTTTATAAATATTTTACGATCTAATTTAAAGCCGTATTAGTAGGTCAGTTATTACAGGCACAAACATTTGTTTTGCTTAGTTTTCATTACGCGAAACAGCGAAAGTGACGAAAGTCACAACTCTTAAGATTTGTTTACTACTATTCGGTTCTTATCCGGAGCCGGCAAATAGTTCATCCAAATACTCGGATTCGGTACTCGGTGGAAATTGTCTACTCAGTTATGCCATACTTTTAAGACCAGCTCGCTCCCTCCCTCCCTTCCTCCCTCCCTTCCTCCATCAGCCACCCTCTAATAGCAGTTGTCCAACAGGACTCATAGCAAGAGGAAGGGCAATACCCATTACTAACCTACACACAATCCCAGTCAGTTGATGACAACATTGGGAGTGGAAGAATTGAGAAAGAGGACTGGCCATAGATGAAACGGAATATGTTGGGGCTAAAAGAGGCTATGTCACTTAATATACAGTATACAGTCTCTTTTTGGACCTCTCAAACACATGAGAATTAGTTGAGAACCTTCTTCTGTCGGAGAATGTCTCCTCTAAAGAGTTTCCTCGAGGGCTGCGATGCAATCACCCAATGATTAAAATGAGAATTGAAACTGTAGACAGGTATGCTCAATTGCTCATGTACATTGATAGATTCCTTTTGAACCTTATCAAAGGTACAATTACGAAGACAGAGACTGGTGAAAAGGAAGTGTCTTAGAATGTTACAGATTCAGTAACAAGAACTTACCATAAAATACATCTACAAGAAATAACAAAAATCTAACTGTAGTGCATAAGCAATCGCCGGTCATTAGCAGCTAGTTGGTCATTAGTTAGTAAGTCATGCAGAAAAAAATCAATGGTATTTGGTTAAGTCTATGTGGTTAAAGTGCATGATCGAGTTTATGGTTAAGTCTATGGTAAAGCCTATGGTAAAGAGTATGTGGTTAAGCCTATGTGGTTAAGTCTATGTTTAATAAGTCTGTGATCATGCCTATGGTTCAATTTATGTGGTTACACAACTATGGTTAAGTCTATGGTCAAGTCAATGACTAAGTCTGTGGTTAAGTTCGTGATTAAGCCAATGATCATGTCCATGTGGTTAAGCCTATCTAACTTCTAACCTATGGTTAAGCCTTTGTCAAATTTGTCTATGGCAAAGTCTTGTTAAAGCTAAGGTGCTTAAGCCTAGGGCTGTAAATTTTTTGCGGTCATTGTGGGATTCGCAAAATTCATGAATTTTGGATACTACCGCAAATTTTAACGTTTTGTCGCGAATAGCCGCGAATCTGACAGTTTTTTTCGTGTTGCTCGTGTTTTTGATGCGGTAAAGGCAAAGGTTCTAAACATTAGTTACAACTTCACGTGCGAAAAAATTCGGTGGCTAGAGGAAGACGTCGAGTTTAAGCCCAGCACATTTCAGGTGAGCGGCGATCTAGGCTTACTGTTGTGCAGAACATGCAATATGCCCCGTTGAATTCAATTGGAGGGATAGTTGCAAGAAGCACATATATACCGATGTTCACTAGCGCAAAGTACAGAATGTCTAGAGTGGAAAGGTGAAAAGGGAAAAATAATGCAACCTGCTCTTTCAGCTGTATTTGCAAAGCAGACATCGCAGCAACAGCACCCGACATTATTGGCATTAATGGTCTTTGAGTATAATCAGTTGTTGACTCATTTATTGTGTGACACATTTTACCTCGAATATGTCGCGAATTCTAAGTTTCTGATCGCGAATTGGCCGCGAATTTTTCAATTATCGACAGTGAAAAATTTACACCCCTACTCATGCGTATTGTTTGATGGATAGAAGTGATGCAGTGACTGTCAGTGCAAATAGAATTCAGACATAATCAACAAAACTAATTTTTAATAGTTAAGCCTAGATGTAGTCAAACATTCAGTGATTCTAACAGCAGGCATCAGCTGCTGTCAAATGAATGCTATGCATGTGAAAACCATTGCATCATCAGCCACAAACCACCATGCACAATTCATATCATCAGTCACAAACAACCCCCCATTCATAATTCATATCATCAGTCACAAACAAACCCCCATTCACAATTCATATCATCAGTCACAAACAACCCCCTATTCACAATTCATATCATCAGTCACAAACAAAGCCCCATTCACAATTCATATCATCAGTCAAAAACAAACCCCCATTCACAATTCATTAGCATTGGTCACATCTCTCCATCAACAGAAGTCTATTTCAAACTCAAAGAACCCAAGTTCCATGGTTCTCTCTCTCTCTCTCTCTCTCTCGCTCTCTCTCACTCTCAGCTCAGGATGGAGCAACTGTGGAAATGATCATTTAAAGAATTTTATTTGTATATTACTTGGCAGTTCCATATGAAAGAAAACATGAATGGGTTCAACTGAAGTCAGTCTTCACTTCGCTCAATCTGTAATTGATGGCCAGACAAGGAGCAAGCATTCAATGTACATATAGATGCAATCACCTTATGATTTTGAGAAATAGACAAATAAACAGACAAACAGATGAAGAGACAAAGACAAGGATAATGACCAATCGAGACAGTGCCAATGCCTACCTTCCTCGCTCGCTGTTTCTCCGTTGATTTCTTCGTCCTCTGATAGGTTATCCAGAGATTCATCAGGACCTCTAAAGCAAACAGTACAAATCCAAATCACAAGGTCAGAGGTCATTATCATCAGTAAGATCGCTTTGGCAATCTATTCATGTCACAAAGAAAACTAGACCACTTCTGCATTTTCTCCAATGACAAGCAGAAGTCGTCTCTGTCTACAACTATTCAGTTAATCAATCAAATAGCAACTGTTTTCCATTGACATCAGATTCCGTTATCCTCTAGGAGTTCTCTTCATGTCCCATACACATTAGATTCTCTTACACTCTAGGTCTTACACTAACCTCCGCTCCGCTGGTTTCCACTTGCAGCTGAAAACTGAACTCTTCACACTTTTCTTCACACATCCTGATTCTACTCCTGCCCCACAACACGACTACGACCATCATCACCAATTACCATTGTAGCATCATTCTGCCTCCTTCCCTTCAACTACCCGGATTTTGACATGGCACCCAAATGAACAGTGCAATTTGGCTATCGTCGATCTGATCTGGTATAGCGCTGGTGAATAAGAGTGTAGGAGGACATTTGCCCCTGACAAAAGCCCCTCCTGACTAGGACAATTGCCCCCCCCTGTGTAGACCATAAGCTCGCTCAAATTATATATGCATGCTTGTATGTGTGTATATGACATATGATGTATGGTTGTATACACAATATGTATGTATGCATGGATGTGTCCATGTCGGCTAAGTTTTACTAAACCTGTAAAATATCTATTTTTATCGGGTTGACATATTGCTTTGGTTTCAAAACCTGTTAATTGCTCTGCGTGTTTGCTTCCAATACCTGAAAAGTTTGTTGACGAATGAAGAAGCCAATTCGATACCACATGATATATAATGGCTGCTGTAAATAACGTTTTTATGGGGTAATATGAGGTGTGCATGCTAGAAGTCTTCACTTTATAGGCACTCATTTCCGAGATTTTCATTTATAGGGGTCTTCACCCACTCTCAGAGGGATGATAATCGTGTGTCACTGACTGTTAAACAACTCTAAGCATACTTACTAGCTGACCTTCACCGCTTATATTCTGAGATTATCATCTATATAGAGATATATCACCCACTCTCACTCTTATTAATTGGAGATGATCATCGCGTGTCACTGATGGC
>OY365817.1:5421230-5508730 GCA_959347315.1 Bimastos eiseni
AACTCTTTCTCACCTTCAGTATTGAAATCTAGTGTGAGAATAATACTGATATAATACTGAAATGTGAAAGCAGATTATAAATTGAGGATGATTGCAATTTAACTGATAAAGAATGTAGAGCAGAAATGAATTGGATATTTTAGTTACTGTTGAAAGTGTATTTGGTGCTGTAATCAATGAGTATATCGAAGAGACGAGATGGAAACAACGGATCTTGTAATTCACGGAAGTAGAGCTTGAGAACGCCAGCGACCGAGTTGATGTCCTTTCCATCGACTTTGTCTGGCAGAGGATCTTTGCCTGGATGAAGCCAACAACATATGGCAACGTTTAACCTTGACCATGAAGACAAGGTCAAATTGAGTGGTCAATTGATAGACAAGAGCCACAAAAGGCATAGGGAATACTATGCAATTAGTAGAGTGCCTCACATCCAACACGAAGCATGTGGATTTGAGTTTCCACTGAGACAATGGAATCATGCATCACAAGACCTCATCAAATCAGAACTAATTACGCAGTAAATGGAGCCATCGAGTGATGACTTTTCATTTGATCGCCATAGGAAAAAAGAAAGAGAGAAACACAGAAGAGAGATTTTATTGTAGTATGTCACAACTGAACCGACTGACCTCTTTCGAACTGGTTTTTAAATTCGTTGATTTCATGTTGTGACCCAGGAACTCGAAAGAGGCCCTGGTGATGCTTTCCTGTGCAAGAGAACATCGCCAACTCTCAGACCAAACACATAACACATAATGAATCATCATCAACAACAACAACAACTCACCCAACTGCTGCTTGTCTGACTTTTGTCTCACCTCAAATAAGTTTACATCTACAAGTACAGGACCAGTCAACACTCTTCAATGTTTTGAGAAACACTATGGCTCCAATAATTTAAAATAAATGTCTCTGTTTCAGAATATTAGCAGTTCTCTTCAACAGGAGCAACATAAATGTGCAATTACAATTACGCTCATCAGTGCATCTTCTCTCACTTGTTGAACAACATGCATAGTGTATATTTGAAAGAGTCTTCTTGTAGAAGGAACAAAACACTGAATGCGCTTGACCAATCAACATCAGATTCCAACAACTGAATCCATCTACATCTCAAACACTTGACATGTAAAAGACTGCTGCTTCAAAACTGGTTGAACATGCAAAATATGCTACTAAGCTGGCTGAACGTGCAAAGACCTCATTGAAGTCTGTTTCATTCGCCAGTACATTCATCTGAGATGAGATACATAGCAACGGCCTTATTATGAAGGCGCAATATCATTTCTTCAGATACATACAGACCTAGTCGTCGACTTGGATCGGGAGCGCCGCTGATTTGAACGGCGCTTTAAAAATGTTTATTTACAATTACAATTACGTACCATAGAGGTTGAGGATGCGAACACAGCTTCTTACAACAAGAGGAACATCTTCACCAGTCACCTGGAAGAAGAAGGCAAACCAAATGCAGATCGTCACAATTTCTTATCACATACCTTACTTACCAACCTGACTTAACATTACCTACCAACCAACATCCACCTTAGTACTATCTTTCCTGCCAAGTAGTCATTCGACCTTCTCGTTTTATATAATAGAAAAAACTGTGCGATTGATTCAGTTTCTCTGTGGCTTAGCTAGGGACCGATCTGACCCTTGTCACTTGTAGTCAATCTCACACATTAAACACATGTAGAATTAGACCATTCTAGTTCATATTAGATCATGAGTTCAATTCAAAAGATTTAAGTTAATGAAAGATGAACAGTTATTCCAGATACCCTTCAAGATAATCTACCCATTCCCAGCCAGTTTGGGTGAAAAAGCACAGCTTCAAAAGTTGAAGAATATACAATGTATGCATGTAGCAATTGTAGCATACTAAGCTAGAAAGATCTGCTGAAGCAGAGGGATCTGTTCTACATAGAATCCTTCTCTGTTGACCACCATTTCATGCAGGCAACACCCAACTCTGCATATCCTTCTCTCCAAGCTCTTTTTCAAGCTTCATCCCACAGTAACTCAATGTGGTTAACCAAATCTTTCAATGGATGTCCTTCAACCTCCTCTGCCACAACTCTTCCAAAAAACTCATTATAAAGACCAGGGTGTCAAAGATCCGGCCGCGCACAGGCCATTTCTAGCTTGTCGGCGATATATTTCTGGCCTGCATAGCACAATTGAGAACAAAAGGTCTAATTTTTCATTGTTTTCTGAGCTTTCTGTGATGTTCGTAATTGATAATCCTTATAAGAATAACGTTTTCAAAGCCTAATTCAACTGTTTCTATGGCCCCTCTGAGATGCCTAACCCATTTTCCTCATGCGCCACTTGCTGGAAAATATTGCTACTGGCCCGCCATCACAAAAACGTTTGACACCACTGTCATAAGCCTTCCCGACCAAATCAAGAAAATCCTTTTAACACATCTATCCACTAACTCCTTATCTCATTCCTTCACCTACACAATCTTGGCATCACTTTTAACCCTAATCTCTCTTTTACTGACCACAATCTCCAACCTCTCGTGCTCCTGCTTCATGTACATTCACGATCTCCACCGCATCTGAACCTTTTTCCACTTCAAAACTGCCTCTACCATTTCTACCTCCATTGTCCACTTAAATCTCGATTACTGCAATTCCATGTTTCTCAATCTTAATACACACACACACATAAACACCTGCAACTCACTAACCTGTTCTCTGTCACCAGACTGGCCAAGCATCACCACATCACTCCTATCCACAAATCGATTGGATAAAATTCCTAGAACTAATCCCCTTTGTCCCCAAAGTCCTATCGCTAACTTACAGCCCAAATATCTTTGCAAACTCTTCACCATCCAGCCAACTCAGTCTTTCTCGACCCATGGTCACTACTCAATCATCTCAAGTTCTCTGGCGAGCCACATCCATCACCGCACCATGTCTATGAAACCTCTTTAAACACTCCTCTGTCGATTTACCTGTTCTTCCAATTTTCGACCAAGCTGCTCTGCATCCTCTGATCCTCTGGAAACCGGACTTGGATCTCTTGTGGACAACCCTTCGAAAAACCTCTATGACTTGATGCAGCACTCGTAAATATATTATTGTATTCACATTGTTGAAGTATTCACAGTTATATTGTTCACTCACTTCGACGTATTCTTCAATTGTTCCGCCAAACAGTCTTGGCTGACCCACAAGAGGAGCCTTTCCAAGGACCTTTCTTCTCTTTGGCTTTGGTGGCACAGAAGGAGCCCTAACCACCAATCACAACAACAAAACAACAACAACAATCACCATCAGTTAATTCAATGAGAGGGAAAATACAAATAAATCCAGACAAGAGAAGCAATAAGAAACAAAGAAAAGTATCTGAAGAAGTGAAACCAGGGAAACCATATGCAGAGGAGAAGCAAAGAGGAAAAAGATGCGAAGAGGAGATGGAGGATGAGGAATGGAAAATGTGGAGGTAGAAGGGAGGAGGAGATGGAGGATGGGGAGTATGACGTCTTTTGTGATGGCAAGCACATCATTCCTCTGTGGGAAACGATTTCCGGTTCAAAAAGGTCCATGGTCTCACTTGCTGTTCCACACAGTTCTTACTATGTATCCATACTCTGTGGCCTCTACACCACTGATTCAAACCCATGTCTTATTTTCTATAACGATTGCAAATAATCAGTATGCTGATGATACTCGGGCCCAACTATAACGGATTAGCCTCATACATGTAGTTATATAAGCTAGGCATGACTACGTAATGCCATTTATGTAGGCCTAACCTTTTCCGGCATTAACTAGATACAAATGCTATTTTACATTCTGTGACTTGGCCAATTAATGCTTTTCTTAGGTTTGTGTCTAAATCCAGTTTCATGATATTGGAGCTGCATTTTATCAGTATGCTGCATATTTCTCTGTGGTTGTCTTCCATCTTATCTCAGTGAGCAATGCATCTCCTCCTCCCTTGCCATAGATCTCTTGGCTCTGCAGCACAAGGTGACCTGGCTGTCCCATCAACCCACTGCATATCATAGAATGTTTGTCATGGTCAGCCCAACCTTCTGCAATAAGTTGCTGGGCAACCTGTGAATTGAGCATCTTGGCATATGCCTTTTCTCTGCAAGCACTTGAAACTGTTCAACTCCTAATCAATCATGGTTTTATGGTGTCAGGTCATGACTGCCACTCATTTCTTTCTCTTGAAGAGGTGTTATATAAATATCAAATAATAATTACACTAATGCTATTTGTTACAACAACTGAAATTTGATATTGCCCGTCTTCAAACATTTTTTGCTCAGAAGCGCACAAGCCTCGACGACACAACTGCAGTTGCAATGCAGAGAAATTGTGAGCGAAGTACTTGCTCAAGGTCCCTACAAAGTGACTACTTGGACGAGGGTCGAAGCCGCTCACTCAGCCTACACTGGGTGTTACAGGCCGACCGCACTAACCAATTGGCCACCGTGTCACACGGAAGACAAGGTAATATAAAAGGGAGAAAGAAGCAACCATTGTTACACATTGTGCACCCATTAACCTGACGTTGGGAGGCATGGCTAATGAAACAGTATATATTATCTGCAGTATATTGTGGCCCAGAGACACATCATCGTCTGATACTCTTAACTGTGCTGGCTTTTTATAACTTAAATCTCATCAATTTTACCACTTCAAAATACATAAATCTAAAACTATAAAAGAAAGAAAATCAATTTCAACCAAAATTCAAACAACAATAACCAACTTAAGTAGTTCCTCTGATATGCTGTAAGTTGAAATGCCATTGAAAGCAAGCAGGCAAAATAACAAAACACTGGTAACTTGAAACAGGGTAAAATACAAAGTCTATTAAAGGACAACATGGATGTCCGATAAAAGGCAATTCTAGCAGACAGACACACATACAATGGTTGTATAACTGGTATATTGAGATGTTGCATAAAAGACGACATCTGTGTTTGTTATGACTATTCAGATAAATCAACTGCTGTCAGAGTACAATAGATTAACTGCATCATAAACGGAAATTCAATAATGATAGTATAATTTTTTCAGTAAACATAGATTCTATTCCCATAAAGGTGATACAAGTTGTATAATCAGAACCCAGTTTTTGTAATTGTGTAATTATGATCAAACGTTTCAAGCAAACAAACTCAACACTTTAACTATGACAGTGAATAAAACCGGTTGAGAAACCAATGCAGGTCATCACAAAAGTGTTATACTACAGAACAAAACAGCAACAGAGATTAACCCAAACACAAACTCAAAGCCTTTAAATCCAAAATGGATCGTAAATTCACATCCATCACTAGACATCAGTCAGGCAGCGATCATCTCATTAAGACAACCAGTGATAAAAGAGAAACACCATTTAGTTTAGAAGACCATAAGTGACTATCACCATGGCGCTCAATGCCACTGTCTTTCATGGCACTCAATGCCACTGCCTTTCATGGCACTCAATGCCACTGCCTTTCATGGCACTCAATGCCACTGCCTTTCAAGGCACTTAGTGCCACTGCCTTTCAAGGTACTTAGTGCCACTGCCTTTCATGGCACTCAATGCCATTGCCTTTCATGGCACTCAATGCCACTGCCTTTCATGGCACATAACAGTAAAGATTGGCCAAAGAACAAAGCTCCATATTGGCCTGAGGGAAGCTTTCTATCTGAGGCCAAAGAAAAAAGACTTGCTCACACCAGAGAACTTCCAACATATCAGAATCTGGTTGGACGCCACAGCAACTGAGATTCAGCTGAAGAAATTTCGATTGGCTCTCTTCACATTCTATTCATTTTCTCCTCACAAGACTCAGGCGACAGGTATTTAATTTATAAAGACACAAAGAGAGAGCGATGATATCGATTGTCATCTGATCGACAGAAATGAACCACGTCTGGAGTTAGTATCGAAGATTACACCAGTTGACGCCAAATGACAATGACGCAAGAGATGAAGACACAATTGTAAAAACAATTTGAAATGAGAACACAAACAACTGTTAAGAAAAGAAAAACTAAACCGAGATCATCACATCAAAAGAAAAAGACAACACACACCACACACCACACACACACATACATACCGTTTCGAATAGAAAGACGAAGGGCTGCTATCAACCGAAACAACCAATTGATTAACATACGAACAGAGAACAAAGAATGGACACATCAACTGATTAACATAAACCTAACTACAGGAAATATTAGTTAAGTTATTAACAAGCATTATTATTATTATCGTTAATAATTAAAATCTTCTATGTCAGCATAGACATGAAATGCACAAGGAATCAACTGTTGGTTCATCAAAATCAGGCCATGATGAGGTCAATATTCATTGAGAATGAAAGGCTACACAGGCCATCAGGTTAAATGAGGGAGGGAGGGAGACTTCTGTTCACAGAATATGAACAAAGAAACATAATCAGATGACCTTATTGAATGGGGAATAAAGACTGCTTTTAAGTATGGTCGTTTTACAAGCAATGAAACCCAATGACTGGAACAACAAGGGCTTGATGATGATGATGAAGGTGAAGAGAGTGATGATAGTAGTGATGCTATTGACCTGGAAGCTTGTACTACAAGGCAGTCAGTGTCACTCAGTGCCTTCTCAATGCAGTTGTATTTTGCCTGCAGTCGAGCGATGAGGTTGCTCGTTGTCTGGAAATCATGGAATTTCTACAAAGACAAAAGCCATAATGCAATCCATTCTGCAATCGTCTCTGCATCCACTGAGCCTTTGACCTGGTAGAAGCAGCATTGCAAATTGCAAATGTAAAACCTTACAAAGTCATTCAGAAGAACCATGCATATCAGGTGGCAGTCTCTGCCACCAGACCCTTCCAAGAACCCCTCAAATGAGCTCAGCTAATCAAGTCATGTTAAAGTTCGTCAGTAACTATTAGTTCCCCTGTTAGCAAATGATCCTCATATACCCAAAAGAAGTCACCACTGGGGGTCTCTTGCAAACACATAGAGCCCAACCAACACAGCAGAGCTGAAAACTGTCACAAAATGGCTGGTCGATGTTGAACTGAAATTGAGCAATGATGTCGTACAAATGAAGCCTCCTCCTGTGGCAGTTATTCCTCGCAGACAGGGTCCGATTTGTCAAAACAAAAATGAAGCAGAGGTAGGATCATGAGAATTACTGGGAATCTGAAGAGTTTCACACAATATCAAAGCCCCTGTAACTGGGGTCCAACCCCAACCCCAACCCCCCCCCCCCCAATCGGACACTGCTTTCAGGTGGCAGAAGACAAGTGTCCATATATTCTCATATATTCCCAACTCCCCTTTCATCAGTCTGTGAAGAACAGGCATTTCGTCAAAAGTCGGCCGATTGGTTGTAGATTGACAGTTGATGTCACTCCATAGACTCTGCCTTGTTTAAATATCTCTGCAAACTTAGTGAAGAGAATTCATCAAATGTCTAAAATAATTACTGGTACAATCAACATGGCTTCCACAAATCTGAGATTTTAAGTTTACAGATGGCACAAATAGAGCTGCAAGGTTGTACTCCACTCAGATCAAGCAACATCTCAATGATTTAACCAATTGAATATACAGGTCAGGCTTTCCTGATAAGTGCTATTGTACAGTCATTTCAAACAATTGCAAGTAGCATATGGTGAGGATGCATCAGAGCAAAACCTACGTTCAGATAGAACTCTTCCGTTTCCAGTCGATCTGCACGAAGCTTTTCCCGTTCTAAGGTCGACCGAGGAGCAGCAGCAGGTGCCTGGCACTCGTCCAGGAACTGGCGCGACACATCATAGTCCTTGCGCGTCACCATTTCCAGCAAACGATTGTCCATCGTTTCCAGTGTCTTCCAGACCTAGGACAAGAAGACATCATTTAGGACAAGAAGACATCATTTATGACAAGAAGACATCATTTATGACAAGAAGACATCGTTTACGACAAGAAGACATCGTTTACGACAAGAAGACATCCTTTAGGACAAGAAGACATCATTTAGGACAAGAAGACATCATTTAGGACAAGAAGACATCATTTAGGACAAGAAGACATCATTTAGGACAAGAAGACATCATTTAGGACAAGAAGACATCATTTATGACAAGAAGACATCATTTAGGACAAGAAGACATCATTTAGGACAAGAAGACATCATTTAGGACAAGAAGACATCATTTATGACAAGAAGACATCCTTTAGGACAAGAAGACATCATTTAGGACAAGAAGACATCATTTAGGACAAGAAGACATCATTTATGACAAGAAGACATCGTTTACAAAAGAAGACATCGTTTACGACAAGAAGACATCCTTTAGGACAAGAAGACATCATTTAGGACAAGAAGACATCATTTAGGACAAGAAGACATCATTTAGGACAAGAAGACATCATTTATGACAAGAAGACATCATTTAGGACAAGAAGACATCATTTAGGACAAGAAGACATCATTTAGGACAAGAAGACATCATTTATGACAAGAAGACATCCTTTAGGACAAGAAGACATCATTTAGGACAAGAAGACATCATTTAGGACAAGAAGACATCATTTATGACAAGAAGACATCGTTTACAAAAGAAGACATCGTTTACGACAAGAAGACATCCTTTAGGACAAGAAGACATCATTTAGGACAAGAAGACATCATTTAGGACAAGAAGACATCATTTAGGACAAGAAGACATCATTTATGACAAGAAGACATCATTTAGGACAAGAAGACATCATTTAGGACAAGAAGACATCATTTAGGACAAGAAGACATCATTTAGGACAAGAAGACATCATTTACGACAAGAAGACATCGTTTACGACAAGAAGACATCGTTTACGACAAGAAGACATCCTTTAGGACAAGAAGACATCCTTTAGGACAAGAAGACATCATTTAGGACAAGAAGACATCATTTATGACAAGAAGACATCATTTATGACAAGAAGACATCGTTTACGACAAGAAGACATCGTTTACAACAAGAAGACATCCTTTAGGACAAGAAGACATCATTTAGGACAAGAAGACATCATTTAGGACAAGAAGACATCATTTAGGACAAGAAGACATCATTTAGGACAAGAAGACATCATTTATGACAAGAAGACATCATTTAGGACAAGAAGACATCATTTAGGACAAGAAGACATCATTTATGACAAGAAGACATCATTTAGGACAAGAAGACATCATTTAGGACAAGAAGACATCATTTAGGACAAGAAGACATCATTTATGACAAGAAGACATCATTTAGGACAAGAAGACATCATTTAGGACAAGAAGACATCGTTTACGACAAGAAGACATCGTTTACGACAAGAAGACATCCTTTAGGACAAGAAGACATCCTTTAGGACAAGAAGACATCATTTATGACAAGAAGACATCATTTATGACAAGAAGACATCATTTATGACAAGAAGACATCGTTTACAACAAGAAGACATCCTTTAGGACAAGAAGACATCATTTAGGACAAGAAGACATCATTTAGGACAAGAAGACATCATTTAGGACAAGAAGACATCATTTAGGACAAGAAGACATCATTTATGACAAGAAGACATCATCGTAAATGATGTCTTCTTGTCATAAATGATGTCTTCTTGTCATAAATGATGTCTTCTTGTCCTAAATGATGTCTTCTTGTCCTAAATGATGTCTTCTTGTCCTAAATGATGTCTTCTTGTCATAAATGATGTCTTCTTGTCCTAAATGATGTCTTCTTGTCCTAAATGATGTCTTCTTGTCCTAAATGATGTCTTCTTGTCCTAAATGATGTCTTCTTGTTGTAAACGATGTCTTCTTGTCGTAAACGATGTCTTCTTGTCATAAACGATGTCTTCTTGTCATAAATGATGTCTTCTTGTCATAAATGATGTCTTCTTGTCCTAAATGATGTCTTCTTGTCCTAAAGGATGTCTTCTTGTCGTAAACGATGTCTTCTTGTCGTAAACGATGTCTTCTTGTCGTAAACGATGTCTTCTTGTCCTAAATGATGTCTTCTTGTCCTAAATGATGTCTTCTTGTCCTAAATGATGTCTTCTTGTCCTAAATTTTAGGACAAGAAGACATCATTTAGGACAAGAAGACATCATTTATGACAAGAAGACATCATTTATGACAAGAAGACATCGTTTACGACAAGAAGACATCGTTTACAACAAGAAGACATCCTTTAGGACAAGAAGACATCATTTAGGACAAGAAGACATCATTTAGGACAAGAAGACATCATTTAGGACAAGAAGACATCATTTAGGACAAGAAGACATCATTTATGACAAGAAGACATCATTTAGGACAAGAAGACATCATTTAGGACAAGAAGACATCATTTAGGACAAGAAGACATCATTTATGACAAGAAGACATCATTTAGGACAAGAAGACATCATTTAGGACAAGAAGACATCATTTAGGACAAGAAGACATCATTTATGACAAGAAGACATCATTTAGGACAAGAAGACATCGTTTAGGACAAGAAGACATCGTTTACGACAAGAAGACATCGTTTACGACAAGAAGACATCGTTTAGGACAAGAAGACATCATTTAGGACAAGAAGACATCATTTAGGACAAGAAGACATCATTTATGACAAGAAGACATCATTTAGGACAAGAAGACATCATTTAGGACAAGAAGACATCATTTAGGACAAGAAGACATCATTTATGACAAGAAGACATCCTTTAGGACAAGAAGACATCATTTAGGACAAGAAGACATCATTTATGACAAGAAGACATCATTTACGACAAGAAGACATCGTTTACGACAAGAAGACATCGTTTACGACAAGAAGACATCGTTTACGACAAGAAGACATCCTTTAGGACAAGAAGACATCATTTAGGACAAGAAGACATCATTTAGGACAAGAAGACATTATAAAAAAATGATTGAGTTCTATGCGAACATTTCATGATTTTGTTACTCAGTTAATGTCATACCTCGTCGTTTTCAACGCGTAATGAGTTGAGTCGTTCAGTGATCGTGTTCAAACGATCAACGAGATCCTCCTGAACGGACTTCTGAGCACTCAAATGGCTCACCTGTAAATCCAGAAGAGATTCAACCAAAAGAGAAAGAAGACAATCAGATGAAAGGAAGAGAAAGAAAATGATGCAGAGAAGGAGACAGAGTGAGACAGACACAAACAGATAGAGAGGCAAAGACAGAACACAACAATAACATCAACATTAACAAAATATATGTCAGCTGACCAAAGGGGGGGGTATCTTGAACCTATTTTGGGTGAACAAGAATTTATCTTTGACCATGTGCTTCAATACTCATCACCATAATCTACAGCACAATAGTTATGGTCAATCACTTCGGAAGCATAATTTCTCAGAGTATCTAGTTACTAGGCAGAGAAAAGTAACAAAAGCTAATGATAACCAACCATCTTGATTTTAGACCAGATAGCAAATCAGATCCATAGTCACTGGCATCAGATCCCTTAGATACCACTCAATCAGATGGGTCAGATATCATGTGCTTAGTGGCTTAGGGGAAAATAATGAAAGTGCAAATAAGTGGCTTCAGCAATGAGTGGAGTCAGCAATGAGTGGAGTCAGCAATGAGTGGAGTCAGCAATGAGCTGAGTCAGCAATGAGCCGAGTCAGCAATGAGTGGAGTAAGCAATGAATGGAGTAAGCAATGAGTGGAGTCAGCAATGAGTGGAGTAAGCAATGAGTGGAGTAAGTAATGAGTGGATTAAGCAATGAGTGGAGTAAGCAACGAGTGGAGTCAGCAATGAGTGGAGTAAGCAATGGTGTCCAAAGTCATTACATGGCAATTAGTTTCTTTAGCCGTCGTTTACAGTTCATTGTAATGCATTCATTGGAATCTGATTTTGATCAACACAATAATATTGTATAATCTTTTGCACAGCTGAGAGTATTGCTTGAAAGGCTAAACATAGCTACTTCCAGTTCTTTTATACACATGAATTTATGAAAGCACATAGAAGCAGCCAGCTGGTCCAGGTCCAGTGACATTTCTAATCTCCTACAGATTGGTTTATCGTGTAACTGGTTGCCATTGCATTGGTGATCATTTAGATGGATGCTGTTACTATTTTACTATGGACTGACTGACTGCACCATTTCTGAATTAGACGAAAGATTCCCTGACTCGTATGATTGGCAGACGATCACTGAGGTCAAAACAAACATCAATTTTACATTAAGAGAAAATAATTCAAGCTCATCAACCATGTCATTTCCCAGTGAGTCACCTCGAACAATAGAAATGCGTAAAAGGACTGCAAGTAAAGCGTGTAGCTTGGATCGTGGCCTGCATGCTGTCTTAGATGACTTAATCTATGGTAGACTCTGTCGTGTGGATTTCCCTGCAACCAATGGATCACCTGGGATCTTATCTGGGACTGATGGTAAAAGACCTGATTGGCCCACAGTGTCACTCATCCCATGGCTCAATGGCTGCAGTTTGACCTGCGATGTTCCCATGACTGACACTCTGGCCTCTGCTTCCTATCGTAAATCGCCTGGGGCTGCAAAACTATCAGTTCCTAGGAAACTATCCAAGTAAAACCCATTCCTAACACAATATAACTTTGTTCTGATGGTCTTTGAAACTATTTGTCCTATTAACAATGCTGGGCTTAGCTTCTCAATTTACTTGCAGCCCTTTTAAGCATGCATCTGAAGATGCAAGAGAAACAAGCCATCTATTCCAATGAGCTATCAATTGTGACTTAATTCCTTACAGGAGTTGAATTTTACAGTATAGATCCTGCGTCTCATTGCTGATGTCTACCGCTCCTCATCCTTCATCATCCCCATCATTATTTATTTTACTACAATATTCAATGAGGAGTGACACCTGGGACATTACCACTGAGCTCTGCTGAGACGACACTTGAGGTAATAATAATAACAATAATAATAATAACAATAATAAATAATAATAATAATAATGATAGTAATAATAATAATAATAATAATGACAATAATAATAATAATAATATAATAATAAAAATAATAATAATAACAATGACAAGTTTCTGGTATTTTTTAATAATGAAATGGTAAAAACAAGCAAAGTTGGTCAAATTCGGGCCATGACTTTTGATGGCAATTGACGCTGGACTATATTTAGTGAGGACTGAAGTTCTTACCTCATCTCCCCTATGTGGCTGGAATTCGAATTCTTTTGGTTGTAGGAAAGGCTGGTTGAAGAGGTCGAGAAAGGTCTGTTTGTCGACTCGCTGGTCAAGGTTTCGAACTCTCTGGTTGATGAGATCGAGACAACCCTGGCGTGAGTTGATCATGCTGTTCTCAGCCGAAATGTGCATCATCACAGCCCGACCGAGGCTACTATGATAGCCATAGTCCATCGTCTAACAACAAGACATCATCATCACCATCATCGTCATCGTCATCATCATCATCATCATCATCATCGATTATAATATAATGGAAGAGAAGTGTTTGTCTGTTGTGAAGGCAACATTTCCTGTTACACTAGTAGATGGTGCTGCTATAGAGTCTAGCTATGAACTAGACTTATTAAGCTTCAATAGAGACGAGGAGTGGGGAAGGAACATCTTCACCATTCAACCTACTTCTTGTGTCACCAACAATCATCTTCAAGTGATGCCACATAAATTCTCCAATAAATCGCATTAAATAAGCACACAGACAAAATAAGATTGCTGCCAGGTCTAAGTCACTTGTCTCACCTGTTGGGTCCAACGGTACAACAATCTCTTTCTGCTCAAAGGATGCATTCTCTGCTGCACTTCTCGACTTTCCTTCAGTATTGCAACGGAAAAGATAACAATGCTTCAGCTAAGATAGTCAATGGACTCTAACTATCAGAGTAGCTTTGTCACTAAGTATTTCACCATTCATCTTTTGTGGTTGTTTTTCTGTTTATCACATATGCTGCAATGATTTCTTTCAAGAGAAAACTAATATAAAGCTAATTTAAACATTTCCCTACAAGGACACAAACATGTGACAATTGTCAGCAACAGCAGCAGCAGCAGCAGAAGCAGACGGCTGAAGAAGATGGACAGACTTACGTTGATGAGTTCTTGAAGATCCTCAACAAAGTACTTGCGCATCGCTGCATTGGCCGCCTCCAGACACAAGACGTACTCATTACGCGCCTTGATTGCCTTCAGTTTACTCTCCATATACTTGAGCTGCTTCTACAATCAGGCAATTGTAAATGTCACTGTCTTGATTGTAAACAATGTATTTCTTCAATCGCCTGCAAATTACAGAACTTCTACAGACAAAGCAAGATGTAAATGAGTGAAGATCATTTAAGAAGTATGGAGTATGGAGACTATAACATCAAACTAAATCTTCCAATGCCAATAATAATCAGTCGGTTGTCCTTCTTTATACTGAAACTGCAGATGAACAACAAACGACTAATACTCACTTTCTCTGACTGCTTCTCAAAGTTGCGAAATTTCCTTGTGAGGCCACCGTGACCTTTGCCCGCCTGCTCAATCTTTGCCCTCTGGCTTTCCACATGTCGATACTTGCTTTCCGCTTGAAGACATTCGCCGTGATACAGATGATATGTCTTCATCGACTAAAACAAACAAATCCACCCATCCTAGTCATTTCAACACAGAATAAACCTGTTGAGACCACAAGAAAACACATCTGGACCGATCGCTATCTGGTTGACATAAGATTCACTCCCTAGGATGTTAGTTGATCAGTCAATGATACTGGTGGTGCAGATTTTGCATGGGTGGTGTAACATTATTGTGTCACCCCCAGTGAAGCGGTTCGTTCTCACCAGTGTTGCTGGCGCATAACAAGAATGTTGACACTCCTCTGGTATATTATAACCAAATGCCACTTTCTGACCACATCCCTTTTGCCTCAGTCTGATGCTAAAGTCAAAGCTCTACACTTTAACTTGTGTTGCTAAAGCAGATTTTGTCAGTAACTTTCTGGTTCAATGTTGACAGA
Source organism: Bimastos eiseni (assembly GCA_959347315.1). Lineage (NCBI taxonomy): Eukaryota > Metazoa > Annelida > Clitellata > Crassiclitellata > Lumbricidae > Bimastos > Bimastos eiseni. The sequence continues at coordinate 5,436,209 of OY365817.1, forward strand.
ATTTCATCAATCACAAACATTTCATTTACATCACAAACATCTCTTCAACATCCAAAGCAACTTCCTAAAATCTGTTCCATAATGCATTAGTACTATTAGTAATAAGCTAATAGTAGTAAAGATGACACTTGAAAAAGGGAGAAAAGCTAGGACAAGGCAACCAATCTTTCTATTATGACGAAAGCAAATTCTGCTGGTCAGCGCCTCGCGTTGAAAGCTTTTGAGAAAGAAGCAGGCGTTTGTTTTAGCCTAACAAGCCAATAATGTCACACGTAGGTCGACTCAATTCTTTTACGTCACATGTAAGAAGTAATTGAGACACGTTCTTACACTTTGTAGCTCTGTGAGGACTTTGATGAGTTCATCATGACTGTGCAAAGCCATTTCGCGACACTGTCAGCAATGAAAGCATAACAACAATGCAGAAATTATCAGCAAAGAAAGCATAACAACAACGAAGAAATTATCAGCAAAGAAAGCATAACAACAATGAAGAAATTATCAGCAAAGAAAGCATAACAACAATGAAGAAATTATCAGCAAAGAAAGCATAACAACAATGAAGAAATTATCAGCAAAGAAAGCATAACAACAACAAAGAAATTATCAGCAAAGAAAGCATGACAACAATGAAGAAATTATCAGCAAAGAAAGCATAACAACAATGAAGAAATTATCAGCAAAGAAAGCATAACAACAACAAAGAAATTATCAGCAAAGAAAGCATGACAACAATGAAGAAATTATCAGCAAAGAAAGCATGACAACAATGAAGAAATTATCAGCAAAGAAAGCATGACAACAATGAAGAAATTATCAGCAAAGAAAGCATGACAACAATGAAGAAATTATCAGCAAAGAAAGCATGACAACAATGAAGAAATTGCACACACTCCCTCCATCCTCAAACATTTTTCTACCATCGAGATTTTCGCACTGGTAGCGCAACTGAGTGACCACTGCTGTTAGCGAGCGGTGCTATATAAATTGGTAAATACAATGCAACACAAGTAGACACAGTCAGACAAACATGAAGACAGCTGACATGCAATGCAGACATACATAGAGAGAGACAAACCAACAGACAGACAGACAAATAAACAGACACTAAAAGGACATAAGAATGAAATAAATGTGTCTGTTGATAAATACTAAATGATTTAAATACTAAATGATTTAAATACTAAATGATTTAAATACTAAATGATTTAAATACTAAATGATAAATACTAAATGATTTAAATACTAAATGATTTAAATACTAAATGATTTAAATACTAAATGATTTAAATACTAAATGATTTAAATACTAAATGATTTAAATACTAAATGATTTAAATACTAACTGATTTAAATACTAACTGATTTAAATACTAAATGATTTAAATACTAAATGATTTAAATACTAAATGATAAATACTAAATGATTTAAATACTAAATGATTTAAATACTAAATGATTTAAATACTAAATGATTTAAATACTAAATGATTTAAATACTAAATGATAAATACTAAATGATTTAAATACTAAATGATTTAAATACTAAATGATTTAAATACTAAATGATTTAAATACTAAATGATTTAAATACTAAATGATAAATACTAAATGATTTAAATACTAAATGATTTAAATACTAAATGATTTAAATACTAAATGATTTAAATACTAAATGATTTAAATACTAAATGATTTAAATACTAAATGATTTAAATACTAAATGATTTAAATACTAAATGATTTAAATACTAAATGATTTAAATACTAACTGATTTAAATACTAAATGATAAATATTAAATGATTTAAATACTAAATGATTTAAATACTAAATGATTTAAATACTAAATGATTTAAATACTAAATGATTTAAATACTAAATGATAAATACTAAATGATTTAAATACTAAATGATTTAAATACTAAATGATTTAAATACTAAATGATTTAAATACTAAATGATTTAAATACTAAATGATTTAAATACTAAATGATTTAAATACTAAATGATTTAAATACTAAATGATTTAAATACTAAATGATTTAAATACTAAATGATTTAAATACTAAATGATTTAAATACTAAATGATAAATACTAAATGTTTAAACACGAAAAGTAGCAGCAGTGGGTCTTCAGATGTTGACTGACTTAACATTATATCAGCCAACTGGGACAAAACCACTCAGACGTCTAAGGATGACAGCCTCCTGCATCAATGGAATAGTAGGTCTCTTGCTCTATCTAATCTATCTCCCCCAAAAGCCCTTTTAAAACTGATCTCAGGAAGGACTTCCATGAGCAGCTGATGTAACAGATGCTCCCAGAATTATCCTCCTCCTCCTCCTCCTCCTTCTGTGCCTCCTCCTCCTTCTCGTCCTCAGCCATTCGCCAAATAGCAATGTTGTGTTCTCTTCATCTGACTCAGAACAAATGGATTAGAGTTTCCAATCAGAAACAAAGAAATGTCAGCACTTCCGGAAACTGAGATATTAACTAAACAATGGATTATACACATTCAACTGTGTCTAATTTCTAATTAATCGCTTAATCAAGATTTGCAATCTATGGCTTTGCAATTGAGCTGAAATAACTTTACAGCATAACTTAACAGCATAACTCAACAGCATAACTCAACAGCATCACTTAACAGCACAACTTAACAGCCCACTTATTAGCATAACTCATTATAACTTTACAGCATAACTCAACAGCATAACTTTACAACATAATTTAACAGCATAATTCAACAGCATAACTTAACAACATAACTCAACAACATAACTCAACAGCATAACTTAACAGCATAACTTAACAGCATAACTTAACAGCATAACTTAACAGCATAACTCATTAGCATAACTTAACAGCATAACTTAACAGCATAACTCAGCAGCATAACTCAACAGCATAACTCAATAGCATAACTCATTAGCATAACTCAACAGTATAACTAAACAGCCTAACTCAACAGCATAGCTCAACAGCATAACTTAGCATCCTAATTTACCAGCATAACATTATTCTGTGATCGGCGCTCTATTAATTTTTTAAATACAATATAACCTAATCAATTAACTTAGCAGCATAACTTATTAACCTAGCACAGTACTGTCCCACCTTTCGATGCTGTGGGACCTAACTTAATGCAATAATTTAGCAGCATAACTCATGTGCCTAAGTTAACGTTAAAAGTTATCAGCATAACTCAATACAATTAAGTTATCAGCCTAACTACCAGTGCACTAACGCAATGCAATAACTATGCAGCATAGCATACCGGTATCAGTAACTTAAAGCATAATTTAGCACTGAACAAGTCCTGCAGTATTATGAATTGACATACCTAAAAGATTTATGAGAGTAGCCAACACGAAGCACAATCATATGGATCAGTCATCTGGATCAATCATCTGGATCAATCATCTGGATCAATCATCTGGATCAATCATCTGGATCAATCATCAGGATCAATCATCTGGATCAATCATCAGGATCAATCGTCTGGATCAATCGTCTGGATCAATCATCTGGATCAATCATCTGGATGCATCATAACTTTCAATCTGGCAGTTTCATAATGAATTCATGACACCCACTAACTCTACCTCAGGTTCAGCTGATGTCATTTGATACAACCTTAGTAAACCGTTTTGCCAACAGTTTTTGTGACATAATATAGATTTCACTTCTTTCAGCTCTGCAGATCCTGTTGACAATCCACTGACCTTTTTGTAGACTCGTTGAACGTCCTCTGATAGCTCTATCAGCCTTGCTGACATCTGAGTGTTGTAGAGGTCACCGAGTACACCGTGATCCTTTCCCATCTTTCTCGTTGTTCCCAGCAGCGTCTGCCAAATGGTGTACGTTGAATATCCCGGCCAAGTGTCCCGTCTGATCATACAAATAACATGAGTACAATCACATCAGGCCAACTGAATGTTAACACATGTCACACTCTGCATGATGTAAATAGGCTGACGACCACACAACCAATCAACTTGAATTTAACTTGAATCATAATAATGCACTACAGGAAAATGTTTATTTCACAGACATCCAACAAAATACAATCCACAGAAAGGGAGTCAGGTCAACTGAGCAGAAGCATTGAAGATAGACCGAATCTACACAGAAAGAAACTGTGTTGCTTAAGCTGGGAGTCAACAGAATTAAGGAAAGACCCTTTGGTCAGTAAGATAATCAGTACATTTATCAATAGAGAGAAACATCAAAGACCTTTAAATTAAGATCATATCTAAAGAATTGAGCTCAAAGAACTTTGAGGAATTGAGCTCAAAGACCTTTGAGGAATTGAGCTCAAAGACCTTTGAGGAATTGAGCTCAAGGGCCTTTGAGGAATTGAGCTCAAAGACCTTTGAGAAATTGAGCTCAAGGGCCTTTGAGGAATTGCGCTGAAAGACCTTTGAGGAATTGAGCTCAAAGACCTTTGAGGTGTTGCTTCAAAACGAAGGATGCAAGGACTGAAGTCCAAAGACAGAATTGGAAACCAAGAGACATGATGAGGCAATTATCACTCCATCTGGTTGATTACCTTTCACAAAAACTCATTGATGCTCCCTCTTTTAATGGGCTTCAGGTAGTTCACTCAATCCCTCATCACTCACTATAGACTGATCTCTTTAGTGCAGTTGGTCAAGGCCATGTTACTCGCTTGGCCTTGTTCAATGCCAGTTAAGTATGCTTATGTGTGTGTTGATGTGTGTGTTGGTGGCATCTCTTTCATACCTTCAGACCTTCTAAACCTTGGTCTCTTCACTCCTTCATCGTTCAACTCTGCAACCAGTCACCAAAGAACTACTAGTAGTTGCCACATATTCCACAGGATAACTGCTCAATCTAGAAGCTTTGCCTATGTTGGCCCCTATCATTGGAATTGTCTTCCATAAGAACTGCTCCACAGCCTTTCTCTTCCTCTGTTTTGTAAATAACCACTTTATTTGACAACAAGTGATATCACTGACTTGTGTTGGGAGCTCTGATTGGTACTTTATAAAGTTGGATTGGTTGGGTGGATAAGGCTGTAAAAAAGAGCTGAAAGCCAATGTAAGCCAACACACAATACAGTCAAAGTATATTTAAACATTATTTATACACAGTGCAGTAAATCAGATCTCTTAAAAGTCTGATAAAACAGTTACTTTGAGAGAGAATAAAAATCTGACGATTTTCATACTTTTGTTTATCATTGTGTCTGGTCATGATCTGCTTAACCAGTTTATCCATGTTGCGTGAATATTCGAGTTCCACTTCCGATCGTTTCTTGTAGAAATCTTGCAGTTCACTGAGCATTGAAACGTGATTCTCCAGACGGAAATCCAACGACTTGAGCTGCTCTCCCAACTGCTGACGAATATCTATCAACAACAATTCACTGAATTAATTTAAATAAATAGCAAGTAAGTAAGTAGGAATATTCTTTACCAAACCAACTGTCTATCCACACTTTGGTGTATATGCATTAGATGAAATATAACATTCAATTATGAATGATTTTTGCGCTAGATTGTCAGCCTGCAGGGAGCATCAGAATAAATTATATAAAAACACTCTTTAGCACATTTACTGTGCATTAAGCTTCAAATTTGAGTTCTTGTAAGTTTCAGAGGAGAAAAATGAATACTGCAAAAAGACTTAACAATAATTCCATGCAACCATTAGTGAAATGCAAAAGCAGTGTTCAATTGGGGGGAGGGGGGTTAGAGGTCAGAGAGGTTGTACCCCAGCTTCAGCCACAAAGGCGTTGATACAGTTAATTTATTATATTTATTCATTTATATGGAGGATTTATATAGTGTCCCTTCAAGAACATCTACTCAGAATGTTCTATTCAGCTTCACACTTTCTGAGCTGAATAGTGCGATTTCTTCAGGTTCCCAGAAATCCGTCTGCTTCTTTTCTGACAAATCGTAGTTAAAACTAAATGAGTGAGACGTTGCTGCCTTGGATTGAGGCCTTCATAATAATGCTATGGAAGTCATTAGATAATAATAAGTAAGTAAGCAGCCTTCATTTGCACCTGATAGGCACAGATGAATAAAGACTAGTCAAAGACATAATATGCCTTGAAGGCCTCTGTAAACTCATCTGCCAGACAAAGATGTGGACAAATGACTAAAGCAATTGGCTGGACATCTTACACCTACCATCTAATGTTAATACATTTACCTTCAAAACTTTAACAACCAGCACCCACAACCTAAGGCGTAATTAACAATAGCCCTGGTCGTTAAAAGGTTAACATCTGACTTCAGCCTTCAGAAAACCCTCTACGGACTAATGCTGATAGAGGTATTTGACAAAAAAATGACTACCTGCCTGTGTCCCAGACATCTAAGAACACACACACACAGTCATACACACAAACACACATTACACACACACAGATGCAAGTGGTAAGCACTATCATTCACAGGTCATCAAGTGCACCTTCAAAAGATGCACTTAATAAGAAACATTCACAGTATACAAATGTGTTCTCTTAACAATCAAATTCCTCAGTCCAGGATTAAAAGCCTGTCAAAGTATTCCACTTATTATAGCCATTAATAACAGAATACAATAATAATACAATCAGAATCATGTAAATTACTTAGTACAGCCATTAATAACAGAATACAATAATAATACAATCAGAATCATGTAAATTACTTCAGGCCATTACTACTGTCTGTTATGCTCGATTGCTGCAACAGTAAAACTGCAAAGGAGTGAGTTAAACATAAGATACACAGCCAAACAAAAACACAATATTAAGACATTAAGACAAGAGACATCGTCAAACACAAGAGACACTGCTGCTTTACACAAACACTGCAAGGACAATTAGGTAGAAACAACTAAACCAAAAACGAAGCTAAGCGATGGAACAGACGAACACTGCAAGAATCTCCCTTCCTCCCTCCCTCCTTTCCACCAACAAAAAAACAGCCACCAAACAAACTGACAAAATGATGGGGCGAGGAAGAATTTTTAAATCCTATCCAGTCCAAAAAGAAGGGACTTTGTAGCAATTCTTAGCAATAAATCATTTCCTTATATTATTCTGATTGGTCCCTTATCTGTTGACAAAGACCAGTTCCAAGAACAAGACCAAAACACTAAATGGAAATTGCACTGAGGCAAGAAGTAGGCCGAACAGTTGAGCAGCAATGGGCAGCATTATCACGTGAGTCCCTCTTTCAACTGATTCTGCTCAACCGACAACAACGAAAGGCTACTTATTATTCACTTAGACTAAGAAGGACTGACAACAACTAAGTGATTCAACACCATTAACCATTGCATTCAACAGCATGTCTCATTTACAATTACACCACTCTTGTTTAATCCAAAATCATTAAGTCAAATACATTCTCTGTTTGTGTGTATACGAGTGTGTGTGTGTGTTTGTACATGCGAGTGCGTGTGTGTGTGTTTGTGCATGCGAGTGCGTGTCTGTGTGTGTTTGTGCATGCGAGTGTGTGTGTGTGTGTTTGTGAATGCGAGTGTGTGTGTGTTTGTGCATGCGAGTGTGTGTGTGTTTGTGCATGCGAGTGTGTGTGTGTGTTTGTGCATGCGAGTGTGTGTGTTTGTGTGTTTGTGCATATGAGTGTGTGTGTGTGTGTTTGTGCATGCGAGTGCGTGTGTGTTTGTGCATGCGAGTGTGTGTGTTAGTGTGTTTGTGCATATGAGTGTGTGTGTGTGTGTTTGTGCATGCGAGTGTGTGTGTGTGTGTTTGTGAATGCGAGTGTGTGTGTGTTTGTGCATGCGAGTGTGTGTGTGTTTGTGCATGCGAGTGTGTGTGTGTGTTTGTGCATGCGAGTGTGTGTGTTTGTGTGTTTGTGCATATGAGTGTGTGTGTGTGTGTTTGTGCATGCGAGTGCGTGTGTGTTTGTGCATGCGAGTGTGTGTGTTAGTGTGTTTGTGCATATGAGTGTGTGTGTGTGTGTTTGTGCATGCGAGCGCGTGTGTGTTTGTGCATGCGAGTGTGTGTGTTTGTGTGTTTGTGCATATGAGTGTGTGTGTGTTTGTGCATGCGAGTGTGTGTGTGTGTGTGTTTGTGCATGCGAGTGTGTGTGTGTGTGTTTGTGCATGCGAGTGTGTGTGTGTGTTTGTGCATGCGAGTGCGTGTGTGGGTGTTTGTGCATGCGAGTGCGTGTGTGTGTGTTTGTGCATGAGAGTGTGTGTGTGTGTGTGTTTGTGCATACGAGTGTGTGTGCGTGTTTGTGCATGCGAGTGTGTGTGTGTTTGTGCATGCGAGTGTGTGCGTGTGTTTGTGCATGTGAGTGCGTGTGTGTGTGTGTGTGTGTTTGTGCATACGAGTGTGTGTGTGTTAGTGAATGCGAGTGTGTGTGTGTGTTTGTGCATGCGAGTGTGTGTGTGTGTTTGTGCATGTGAGTGCGTGTGTGTGTGTTTGTGCATGCGAGTGCGTGTGTGTGTGTTTGTGCATGCGAGTGTGTGTGTGTGTTTGTGCATGCGAGTGTGTGTGTGTTTGTGCATGCAAGTGTGTGTGTGTGTTTGTGCATGCGAGTGTGTTAGTGTGTTTGTGCATGCGAGTGCGTGTGTTTGTGCATGCGAGTGTGTGTGTGTTTGTGCATGCGAGTTCGTGTGTTTGTGCATGCGAGTGCGTGTGTGTGTATGTGCATGCGAGTGTGTGTGTGTGTGTGTTTGTGCATGCGAGTGTGTGTTTGTGTGTTTGTGCATATGAGTGTGTGTGTGTGTTTGTGCATGCGTGTGTGTGTGTGTTTGTGCATGCGAATGTGTGTGTGTGTGTTTGTGCATACGAGTGTGTGTGCGTGTTTGTGCATGCGAGTGTGTGTGTGTGTTTGTGCATGCGAGTGTGTGTGAGTTTTTTGTGCATGCGAGTGTGTGTGTGTGTTTGTGCATGCGAGTTCGTGTGTTTCTGCATGCGAGTGCGTGTGTGTGTGTGTATGTGCATGCGAGTGTGTGTGTGTGTGTTTGTGAATGCGAGTGTGTGTGTGTTTGTGCATGCGAGTGTGTGTGTGTTTGTGCATGCGAGTGTGTGTGTGTTTGTGCATGCGAGTGTGTGTGTTTGTGTGTTTGTGCATATGAGTGTGTGTGTGTTTGTGCATGCGAGTGCGTGTGTGTTTGTGCATGCGAGTGTGTGTGTTAGTGTGTTTGTGCATATGAGTGTGTGTGTGTTTGTGCATGCGAGTGTGTGTGTGTGTGTGTGTTTGTGCATGCGAGTGTGTGTGTGTGTGTTTGTGCATGCGAGTGTGTGTGTGTGTGTTTGTGCATGCGAGTGTGTGTGTGTGTTTGTGCATGCGATTGCGTGTGTGGGTGTTTGTGCATGCGAGTGCGTGTGTGTGTGTTTGTGCATGAGAGTGTGTGTGCGTGTTTGTGCATGCGAGTGTGTGTGTGTTTGTGCATGCGAGTGTGTGTGTGTGTTTGTGCATGTGAGTGCGTGTGTGTGTGTGTGTTTGTGCATACGAGTGTGTGTGTGTTAGTGAATGCGAGTGTGTGTGTGTGTTTGTGCATGCGAGTGTGTGTGTGTGTTTGTGCATGTGAGTGCGTGTGTGTGTGTTTGTGCATGCGAGTGCGTGTGTGTGTTTGTGCATGCGAGCGCGTATGTGTGTGATTGTGCATGCGAGTGTGTGTGTGTGTTTGTGCATGCGAGTGCGTGTGTGTGTGTTTGTGCATGCGAGTGTGTGTGTGTGTGTTTGTGCATGCGAGTGTGTGTGTGTTTGTGCATGCAAGTGTGTGTGTGTGTTTGTGCATGCGAGTGTGTGTGTGTGTTTGTGCATGCGAGTGCGTGTGTGTGTGTTTGTGCATGCGAGTGTGTGTGTGTGTTTGTGCATGCGAGTTCGTGTGTTTGTGCATGCGAGTGCGTGTGTGTGTGTGTATGTGCATGCGAGTGCGTGTGTGTGTGTGTTTGTGCATGCGAGTGTGTGTGTGTGTTTGTGAATGCGAGTGTGTGTTTGTGAATGCGAGTGTGTGTGTGTGTGTTTGTGAATGCGAGTGTGTGTGTGTGATTGTGCATGCGAGTGTGTGTGTGTTTGTGCATGAAAGTGTGTGTGTGTGTTTGTGCATGCGAGTGTGTGTGTTTGTGTGTTTGTGCATATGAGTGTGTGTGTGTGTGTTTGTGCATGCGAGTGTGTGTGTTTGTGTGTTTGTGCATATGAGTGTGTGTGTGTGTGTTTGTGCATGCGAGTGTGTGTGTTTGTGTGTTTGTGCATATGTGTGTGTGTGTGTGTGTTTGTGCATGCGAGTGTGTGTGTGTGTGTTTGTGCATGCCAGTGTGTGTGTGTGTTTGTGCAGGCGAGTGCGTGTGTGGGTGTTTGTGCATGCGAGTGCGTGTGTGTGTGTTTGTGAATACGAGTGTGTGTGTGTGTTTGTGCATATGAGTGTGTGTGCGTGTTTGTGCATGCGAGTGTGTGTGTGTGTGTTTGTGCATGAGAGTGTGTGTGTTTGTGAATACGAGTGTGTGTGCGTGTTTGTGCATGCGAGTGTGTGTGTGTTTGTGCATGCGAGTGTGTGTGTGTGTTTGTGCATGTGAGTGCAGTGTGTGTGTCTGTGTGTGTTTGTGCATACGAGTGTGTGTGTGTTTGTGAATGCGAGTGTGTGTGTGTGTGTTTGTGCATGCGAGTGCGTGTGTGTTTGTGCATGCGAGTGTGTGTGTTTGTGTGTTTGTGCATATGAGTGTGTGTGTGTGTGTTTGTGCATGCGAGTGCGTGTGTGTTTGTGCATGCGAGTGTGTGTGTGTTTGTGCATGCGAGTGTGTGTGTTTGTGTGTTTGTGCATATGAGTGTGTGTGTGTGTGTTTGTGCATGCGAGTGTGTGTGTTTGTGTGTTTGTGCATATGAGTGTGTGTGTGTGTGTGTGCGTGTTTGTGCATGCGAGTGTGTGTGTGTGTGTTTGTGCATGCGAGTGTGTGTGTGTGTTTGTGCATGCGAGTGCGTGTGTGTGTGTTTGTGAATGCGAGTGTGTGTGTGTGTTTGTGCATACGAGTGTGTGTGCGTGTTTGTGCATGCGAGTGTGTGTGGGTGTTTGTGCATGCGAGTGCGTGTGTGTGTGTTTGTGAATGCGAGTGTGTGTGTGTGTTTGTGCATACGAGTGTGTGTGCGTGTTTGTGCATGCGAGTGTGTGTGTGTGTTTGTGCATGCGAGTGCGTGTGTGTGTGTTTGTGCATGAGAGTGTGTGTGTGTGTTTGTGCATGCGAGTGCGTATGTGTGTGATTGTGCATGCGAGTGTGTGTGTTTGTGCATGCGAGTGCGTGTGTGTGTGTTTGGGCATGCGAGTGCGTGTGTGTGTGTTTGTGCATGCGAGTGTGTGTGTGTTTGTGCATGTGAGTGTGTGTTTGTGTGTTTGTGCATGCGAGTGTGTGTGTGTTTGTGCATGTGAGTGTGTGTGTGTGTGATTGTGCATGCGAGTGTGTGTGTGTGTTTGTGCATGCGAGTGCGTGTGTGTGTGTTTGTGCATGCGAGTGCGTGTGTGTGTGTTTGTGCATGCGAGTGTGTGTGTGTTTGTGCATGTGAGTGTGTGTGTGTGTGTGTTTGTGCATGCGAGTGTGTGTGTGTGTGTTTGTGCATACGAGTGTGTGTGCGTGTTTGTGCATGCGAGTGTGTGTGTTTGTTTGTGCATGCGAGTGTGTGTGTGTGTTTGTGAATGCGAGTGTGTGTGTGTGTTTGCGCATGCGAGTGTGTGTGTGTGTTTGTGCATGCGAGTTCGTGTGTTTGTGCATGCGAGTGCGTGTGTGTGTGTTTGTGCATGAGAGTGTGTGTGTTTGTGAATACGAGTGTGTGTGCGTGTTTGTGCATGCGAGTGTGTGTGTGTTTGTGCATGCGAGTGTGTGTGTGTGTTTGTGCATGTGAGTGCAGTGTGTGTGTCTGTGTGTGTTTGTGCATACGAGTGTGTGTGTGTTTGTGAATGCGAGTGTGTGTGTGTGTGTTTGTGCATGCGAGTGCGTGTGTGTTTGTGCATGCGAGTGTGTGTGTTTGTGTGTTTGTGCATATGAGTGTGTGTGTGTGTGTTTGTGCATGCGAGTGCGTGTGTGTTTGTGCATGCGAGTGTGTGTGTGTTTGTGCATGCGAGTGTGTGTATTTGTGTGTTTGTGCATATAAGTGTGTGTGTGTGTGTTTGTGCATGCGAGTGTGTGTGTTTGTGTGTTTGTGCATATGAGTGTGTGTGTGTGTGTGCGTGTTTGTGCATGCGAGTGTGTGTGTGTGTGTTTGTGCATGCGAGTGTGTGTGTGTGTTTGTGCATGCGAGTGCGTGTGTGTGTGTTTGTGAATGCGAGTGTGTGTGTGTGTTTGTGCATACGAGTGTGTGTGCGTGTTTGTGCATGCGAGTGTGTGTGGGTGTTTGTGCATGCGAGTGCGTGTGTGTGTGTTTGTGAATGCGAGTGTGTGTGTGTGTTTGTGCATACGAGTGTGTGTGCGTGTTTGTGCATGCGAGTGTGTGTGTGTGTTTGTGCATGCGAGTGCGTGTGTGTGTGTTTGTGCATGAGAGTGTGTGTGTGTGTGTTTGTGAATACGAGTGTGTGTGCGTGTTTGTGCATGCGAGTGTGTGTGTGTGTTTGTGCATGCGAGTGCGTATGTGTGTGATTGTGCATGCGAGTGTGTGTGTTTGTGCATGCGAGTGCGTGTGTGTGTGTTTGGGCATGCGAGTGCGTGTGTGTTTGTTTGTGCATGCGAGTGTGTGTGTGTTTGTGCATGTGAGTGTGTGTTTGTGTGTTTGTGCATGCGAGTGTGTGTGTGTTTGTGCATGTGAGTGTGTGTGTGTGTGATTGTGCATGCGAGTGTGTGTGTGTGTGATTGTGCATGCGAGTGTGTGTGTGTGTTTGTGCATGCGAGTGCGTGTGTGTGTGTTTGTGCATGCGAGTGCGTGTGTGTGTGTTTGTGCATGCGAGTGTGTGTGTGTTTGTGCATGTGAGTGTGTGTGTGTGTGTGTTTGTGCATGCGAGTGTGTGTGTGTGTGTTTGTGCATACGAGTGTGTGTGCGTGTTTGTGCATGCGAGTGTGTGTGTGTGTTTGTGCATGCGAGTGTGTGTGTGTGTTTGTGAATGCGAGTGTGTGTGTGTGTTTGCGCATGCGAGTGTGTGTGTGTGTTTGTGCATGCGAGTTCGTGTGTTTGTGCATGCGAGTGCGTGTGTGTGTGTATGTGCATGCGAGTGTGTGTGTGTGTTTGTGCATGCGAGTGTGTGTTTGTGTGTTTGTGCATATGAGTGTGTGTGTGTGTGTTTGTGCATGCGAGTGTGTGTGTGTTTGTGCATGTGAGTGTGTGTGTGTGTGTGTTTGTGCATGCGAGTGTGTGTGTGTTTGTGCATGCGAGTGCGTGTGTGTGTGTTTGTGCATGCGAGTGTGTGTGTGTTTGTGCATGCGAGTGTGTGTGTGTTTGTGCATACGTGTGTGTGTGTGTTTGTACATACACTTGTGTGTGCGTGTTTGTGCATACGAGTGTGTGTGTGTGTTTGTGCATGCGAGTGTGCGTGGTTGTGCATGTGAGTTCTTGTGTGTGTGAGTGTTTGTGTTTGTGTGTGTGTGCATGTGTAAGTGTGTTTACAACAGAAATGTTTACTTAGGAGAGTATATAAATGAAGAAGGCCTAGTCAATGAACCCCTCAAATACATTAGCTAATATGTGGGAGTGCCTGCGTTCATTGTCCCTCTCTGGACTGAGTGCATTGCAAATGAAAGATGCCAGACTGGATTACCAGCCAATCTCCTCCAAAACTTGTACAGATCTACTAACAGACACTGATGTTCTTGAGGCTCAAATGCTCTTAGACAATGCATCAATTCACTTACATCCATTCACACCTTGTCACCTTGTGCTGTCATTTCTTGGAAGTTTAGCGATCGCAGTGGAAAACGTCTCCAATACTTTCTTTTTGAAGTCGCATCTCTTAATTCCTCCAGGTTCATTCCGGTTTTTTCGTGTATCTCGTCCGTCCATTTTTTCCTTGGTCGGCCTTGTTTTCTTCTGCCTTCCCCGCACACCAACATCATTTCCTTTTCTAATCTATCTGGTCACATGACATGTCCGAAGAAACCCAGCTTCCTTCTCAGTGCTGTTTGTTGTAACGTCTCATCATTCTCAACTCCAATCTCCATGCGCACCCTTTCATTTGTCTTTTTCTCCGTCCTCGATATCCTCTTCATCTTCCTCCATATCCACATTTCACATGCATTAATCTTTTTCTTCATGTTCTTTGTCATTGTCCATGTCTCACAGCCATATAGTACTGTAGGGAAGATCATTGCCCTCACTATACTTTTTTTGTTTCTATGCTCACGTGTTTTTCCTTCCATATCTTTTCCAGTCCATTCATTGCAGCTTTCCTTATCGCTACCCTTCTTTTTATTTCCAAATCGCACTTTCCCTCTTTTTCTATTAACGCTCCCAAGAATGTGGAGCACATGTTACCACCTCTATATCCTCTCTGTCTATCTCAAAATTGTCCCAATCGGCTGCTGTCATGATCTTTGTCTTCTTTATGTTCAAATTTAAACCTGCCTTCTCACTTTCTTTCTTCAACCTTCTTATCAGGTTTAACAGATCTACTTTCTTCCCTACCAGTAGTGTTGTGTCATCTGCATATCTTAGATTGTTCAGCGTCCTTCCGGCTATCTTTACTCCCTCATTTGTCTCTTCCATTTCCGCCCTCCTCATTATCCTTTTGGCATACAGGCTAAATAGAAATGGGGACAGAATGCACCCCTGCCTGACCCCTTTCTTAATTTTAATTTTGTCTGTGTATCCAAATTCTGTTCTTATCATCGCCACCTGATCTTCGTACAATCCTTTGAGTAGCTGTAGCAAGCGTATATCTCAATTAGGGTTTCCACATCAGTTCGTGGTTGATGCAGTCAAATGCCTTGCTGTAGTCAATGAAACAAATGTGTACTTTTTGTCCATACTTCCTTTGTCTCTTCATTATCCACCTCATGTTGGCAATATGGTCTTGAGTTCCTTGGGATTTCCTAAATCCTGCCTGGTTGTACGGAAGTTCTCTCTCAATTGTGCTCTCCATTCTATTGTGAATTATTTTGAGTAGTATTTTAATTGTGTGTGATATCATCGCTATTGTCCTATAGTTCTCACAATCCCTCGCATCTTCTTTCTTAAATATAAGGATAAATATTGATCTCCTCCAGTCCTCTGGCCATTCTCCTGTTGTCCATATGTTGTTGCATATTTTTTTAATTGTCTTTATCATTGCATCATCTCCAGCTTTTATCAGTTCTATAGGTATTCTATCCTGTCCTGGCGCTTTGTTTTCCTTCAGTAGTTTGTTTGCCCCTCCTACCTCAGCTTCCATAACCTCCCGTTCCTTTTCGTGTTCTGTTCTATCGATTTGATCTTTCCTTACTCTCTTATCTTTGCTGTATAATTCCTCCATATATTCTCTTTGTCTTTTCTTAATTCCCGCTTCATCCCCAATTACTTCTCCGTCTCCTGACTTCAGTGAGCCCATTCTAGGAGAAAATTTTCTCGTTATTGCCTTCACTTTTGAGAACATTTTTTTAGTTCTCCCTTTCTTTCCTTCTTCCTCCATTTCTTTGCACATTTCATTTAAATGCTTTTCTTTATCTCTCCGTGCTTGCTTTTGGAAGGTGCTGTTCATTGCTCTTATCTTATCTTTGTCTTCAACCTTTTTTGCAGCTTTTCTTTCTACTGCTATATTGATACATTCTCTTGATAGCCATGGGGTTGTTATGAGTTTCTTCTTCTTCAAAATGTGTTTCTCTGCAATTTCCAATATCGTGCTCTTCATTTTCTCCCACAGGTTGTTCGTGTTATCCTCTGCCTCCATTTCATCCCTCTCCAGTACTTCGAACCTATTCTTTACTTCCATCCTATATTCCTGTGTAATGCCTTTACAGTCGTATATGGACAATCTTTCTCCTTTTTTCAGTTTCTTCAATTTCGTTTTGCAATGTTGCCACTAGTAGTTCGTGGTCAGTTCCGCAATCCGCTCCTGGTTTCGTTGTTACATCTCTTATTGTACTTTTCCATCTTTTGTTTATCAGTATGTAGTCGATCTGATTTCTATACTTTCCATCTGGTGACGTCCATGTGTATAGTCTTCTTTTAGGCTGTTCAAACCATGTGTTCATGATACCCATGCTGTTACCATCATTAGTACATCCCCTTTTTGGTTCTGTCAATTGTGCTCTGTAGCTCAGTATAGAATCTATCATGCTCCTCCTCTGGCGCTGTCGATGTTGGGGCATACGCTTGTACAATCGTTGTGTTGACCTTAATTCCCCAAAATCTTACGCTCAGTATTCTGTCACTCACTGTGTCATATCCCATTATCGCGTTTGCACTCATCCTATCACACATGATTGCCACTCCATTTCTTCCTCTCTCCTTTTGGTCTGACATTACTATTTTGTATCCAGTCCAGTTGAAGTGTCCTTGTCCTTACCATCTCATTTTGCTTAATCCCATTATTACTATGTCTAGTTGTTTCATTTCTTTATGTAATACATCAAACTTTCCGCTCTGCATGCTTCTCACATTCCATGTGCCTATTTTCATCTTCATTTGCAGCACAGATTGAGTCTATGCCCTTTGAAACGATCCGCCGCAAGACATCCTTTCGGTTTTAGACCTGTTACATCATTAAGTCCACTGGCTTTCAACTCTCTTTGCTCTTTCCCAGTAATTGTTGAGTGGCACTCCGGCTTGGGTGTCCCACCATCTGCAACTATCGGTTTAATCATATTGTTTTTTCCCATTGCGATTTTCTTAGCACGTTAACAAGTGTGGTTTGCCATTGCCTTCCCCCAGGTGTTTTATCGAGACACCATCTCCTTGCGTTGAAGACTTTCTTCATCCGTCCTTCAGGATCTTCTCCTCTGGAACTCGCATATACCGGTGATAGCTCGGTCGTCCACCACGCACTTTGTATTCAACAGGGGACCACGCGAAGGTGGCGTGGTGGGCAATTGAAGAAGAGGCTCTATGAGACGCATACTGCCCCATTTTCCTTCCCTTCCTTTACATCCATTCACCTGAATCAAACATTAGTGGCAACACAAAAGAAATTGTAGTTTAAACTTCTGTATAATTAGTCAATATATATATATATATATATATATATATATATATATATATATATATATATATATTTAATTATTTATATTGATTATAATTAAACGTGACCACCAGAGTTAAAACTTATTGGAGTGTTCTATTGACACTTGTGTCTCAGTCTACTAGACATCACCTTCTTCAAGTGTTGTTTAAGGAAGAGAGATTTGCAGTTGTTATTCAATGGCATTAGTTGCGTTGGTGCGTTTAAGGCTGAAACATCTCTCAATAACTGACACAAAGAGATGCTTGTCAGAGGCTGCTACTTAACAGGTAAGTAATCATGAAGCAGGATGGCCTAGTGGTCAACCAAGAGGTCAGGGTGGGGGTGAGGGCTTCTTCTCCTATGTAAACAAGTGTTTTATCTAATGTATGTACAATTGCAAGTCAGTGTGTGCAAGTGAGGAGGAGTCAGATGTGTTTAAGTGAGTGCATGTGTGCATATATGTGTGTGCGTGTGTGTGTATATAGGTGTGTGACAAAATTGCCAGTGAAGGAACCAATTTCCAATGGTGTCCACAATCCACATATTTCTCCTGAAAGCAGTTGACTAACTGGGGACCTTCCAAGGTTTCAGCAGCTGAGAGCTCTTCCCTCTGGTGGGAGACAATCGAACTGAAGCTGAGTCAAATGGATGACAGCATGGACAATTCTCAGGAGTCTTTATCAGTTCCACTCTCCATCTCTCTCTATCTATATCTGTCTGGCTGTCTGTCTGTCTCTATCTATATCTGTCTGTCTGTCTCTTTTTATATCTGTCTGTCTGTCTCTCTCTCTCTATCTATATCTGTCTGGCTGTCTGTCTGTCTCTATCTATATCTGTCTGTCTGTCTCTTTTTATATCTGTCTGTCTGTCTCTCTCTCTCTATCTATATCTGTCTGTCTGCCACTAATTGCATCCATACAGAGTTAACTGACAAAATCAATATCAGACACAGATGAATCATCAAAGTAATATTTTTTTAATCTACAGACATCTGACTGAATTTGTGGTTCAACCTCTCATCTTCTGTCAAATCCTGTCACCACTAAGTAAGTGCTGGGATCATATGGGAACGGTAAATGTGTCCAAACTGTGACACAAAGAGGTCCTTACATTACATCACATTTACATCAAAACTCTTCACATTTAGCTACATTACATAAGATTAGAATACCTGGCAACAAACACATTTCAAATCAATAAATATTTTACAGTGGAGCAGTCATGAAAGATCTTCACTTCAACCAGATGTTAAATTGATCATCCAAAGCACATGCAGCAGGATCTCTAGATCTGTAGAAATTGTGTAAACTGTTGCCTATCTGGTGAATCTATAACCAACACCAACATTCACCATTTGGAAAAGTGTGAAAAAAGGTTCACATGGTCGACTATTGTTACAACAGAAAGAAACTTATCCCAAGGGTCTATTCCACAGGTGGTCGACAGTTTCATGCACTTACATCAATGTACGCCAACATACGGCATAATGTATTCCGTGTACCATACATATGGTATGTTCCGTATAATTATATAGGCCTATGCTCGCACACTGCCTACATGTCTATTCTATACCTATCAAAGCAGTAATGAAAAGAGGAAGCTAGGAAATCTTTTATATCTTTCCTGTTGGATGTATCATGTGTGTAATTCCGAGACTTCAGTAAAGTTAGATGTCATCATCATTGTTTTTTTCTCAAAAATACAGAGCTACGAATGGCACAGATTGAATGTCTTCAATGCTGAACTCATATATTCTCCATTCTTCAGTCATGAGCTTAAGAGCTTCTCGAGATACCAGTCCACCACAGATTTCCTCCATACACTGTTACTAGTGTATGGGGGAAATCTGTCCCATGGTAGAGTTTCCATCTGGCTTCAGAAAGGACCAAGTGACAAAGACCATGCAACAGAGGCTGTGCAAAAGAGGTCGAACAACAGAGGCCATTCAACAGAGGCTGTGTAACAGAGGCCGAGCAACAGACGCTGTGCAACAGAGGTCGAGCAACAGAGGTCCAGTGACAAAGGCCATGCAACAGAGGCTGTGCAACAGAGGTCGAACGACAAAGACCATGCAACAGAGGCTGTGCAACAGAGGTCAAGTGACAAAGACCATGCAACAGAGGCTGTGCAAAAGAGGCCGAGCAACAGAGGCCATTCAACAGAGGCTGTGTAACAGAGACCGAGCAACAGACGCTGTGCAATAGAGGTCGAGCAACCGAGGTCGAGTTACAAAGGCCATGCAACAGAGGCTGTGTAACAGAGGCCGAGCAACAGAGAGTGTGCAACAGAGGTCGAGCAACAGAGGCCCAGCAACAGAGGTAATTCAACAGAGGCTGTGCAACAGAGGCCATGCAATAGAGGCTGTGCAACAGAGGCCGAGCAGCAGAAGTCCATTTCTAGCATATGCTATAGCACTCATTGGGGATGGGTCACATGGTTTATTGGAAATGAGTGCAGTGTTTGACCCGATGGACCAAGAACCTACTTCAATGCCTTTACATCACAATGAAATTTATGGCTCACAAGTGGACTGGCTCTGTTCCTTTGTGGGTTGGTGGTAACATCATGGGCAAACATAGTCCAAGAAGGAACACCATAGCAAGATATGTTTCCTGGCTTCTAGCCACCCCACTTGGGTGTCAGAACTTCTATTTGGCCCGGAGGCAGAGACTTAGGGGGAGTAGGAGGCGACAGTCCCCTACAAAATCTCAGGTGGAGGGGACAAAGCTGCTCATATCCCCTCAAAATTTCATAAATATTTCATAAATATTCTAAATTTATATGCACACTGTTTCCACTGTTCACCATTTTTTTTATGCAACCATGTTTTGCAACCAAGTTTTAAAATTTTCTTTTGACCTGTCCCCCAAACCCAATTTTTTTTTCTATGTATATCCCCAAACCCAGGATCAAGTCTCCGTCTATGAATTGGCCCCCACACGACTCGGTCTTTGACCACTTCTCAATATATTCCATACAGCTCATCTAATGCAGCTGATCATTGAATTTGGAGGGAGTGCAATGTCACCAGTACGTTCACTGATTCCATCTATCCCACACGTCCTCAAGTTATTACAAAAACCATCTCTCGTAAATTCAGAAATTAGAATCAAGATTTCTGTTCTACCTCTGCTCCTAATCAGCTCAGCGATAACGAGTACATTGGACGCACATTGTCAGTGGGAAGATCCAAGAGTAAGGGGAAGGACTGGCCAAACATATGCATATTTACAAAGGCATAAAAAGCCGCTAACACTTCGTACCCTTCCCTTGTCCAATTGGCCATGACACAACCAGACGAAATGCATTAGACATGCCTGGGCGCATGCCAACCATGATCACAGGTCAATGAAGAAACTCTAGGCACAGTCACCAACAAAGACGCTGAAGTCTAATTCACGCTTTATAGCTGGACTGTTTTACATTACATCACATGTATGCACGTACTAACATACGCAAGTGTGTACGTATGTATGTATGACTGATTGACTGTATGTATGTATCCGTGTGTGTATGCTTGCTGACATGTCTGCATGTCATCCATCAGACCAGACATAAATAGATATTTCAGGCCAAATGAACTCTCCTTCTAACATAGGCTTCACAGATGTCAACGGAATCTGACCTTGGAACCAGTCAAACCTCTTTTACAGCAGTCATCCATTCATTGATATGCATTCATTCAATCCTTCTAGACATTGCTTATGTGACCCAAAAGAGTAAACAAAGACATCTGGATCTACAACTTAACACAAACAAAACTTAAACCTGGAATGACTTGAACAGAGGTCTTCTTACACTTGTACATGTTCTTAGGAAGAGCCATCATTTTAGTAAACACTCTCCCATATGGTTAAAAATTCGAACAGGGAGATGTACCTTATTGTTATAAACTGCATTATTCAAAGATTGGTATGTACCTAGTTGGCAATAAGGTCTTTACAGAATTCAGTTTATGACTTATGATAAGTAGGTAAATCCAAGTCTTTATAGAATGCAGTTAATAACAACTTGACACATCACTGTCCTTATAGACTTGAGTTTATGACAACTAGGTATATCCCTGTTTTTATTGAATGCAGTTAATGACAATAATTGTCATGGCTGCTATGTAAAATTAACCCAGTTGGCAGCTTTCAAAAGCAGTTCAAACACTTGGCTACCTACTTATATTCAGTAGCCTCAAGGGACGGACAGTTCATCCAACATTCAAATGACCCCCCCCCCTACAGTAAACAATTTGGAGTTGCATCTTGATATTCTGTGAAGATATAATGTCAACAACAAACACACTATACACTGTATACAGGTGTCCAAGAATACAAAACATGCCTGGGCCAAAACAAAATCATGACCAAAAAAATCATGACCAAAAAATCATGACAAGAACAAAATCATGACAAGAACAAAATCATGACAAGAACAAAATAATGACAAGAACAAAATAATGACAAGAACAAAATCATGACAAGAACAAAATCTTGACAAGAACAAAATCATGACAAGAACAAAATCTTGACAAAAACAAAATCATGACAAGAACAAAATAATGACAAGAACAAAATCTTGACAAAAACAAAATAATGACAAGAACAAAATCATGACAAGAACAAAATAATGACAAGAACAAAATCTTGACAAGAACAAAATAATGACAAGAACAAAATAATGACAAGAACAAATTCATGACAAGAACAAATTCATGGCAGAAGATCAAAATGGATACAAAAGGAACTGACAGCTTAGAAAATGTCTGGCAGCAGACTCCTAAAATGTCTGCAAATGGAAAGAAAATAAGGAAGAACTGTTAAGAATGAAAGAATAGAGATGCAGCTGTGGTGTTTGACCCTTTCTACCCAGGAACTACCCTCAACAGCCACAACTAATTAAAGCTCCAACTATGAAAGCTATTTGAAAAGAGCCTGCAATTTACTTAAACTTCCAACTGATTTTCATAAATCAAAGCAAGTAAAAAATCACATTTCAGTTCTTGCCCACAATATTTCAAAGACAATTCCAAGGATTGTGAAAAAGGTTAAACATAACAAGCAATTAAATTACTTATCTCCACATTCTCTTGTGCCACATCTGCTTCTTGCTTGTATTGACGACATCATGCTATGGAGTCTATCTATGCACCTCAAACTTCTCCTTCTTTTGTTCTCTGCTCTCCTAGGAAGCAGGTTCTTACGTCCAATTCGCCATGTTAATGTTTCTCCAACTCTTGCTGCTCTCACTCTCTACTTCCTCCTCCTCTTTACTCTCTCAATCATCCTCTGCTTGGAATCTTGGAGTCACCCTAGACTCAAAACTGTCCCTCAAACCTCAAATTGCTGCCATTTCCAGGGCATGCTTGTTTCATCTTAGGAGAATTTGACAACTTCACTCTATTCTTGACTCAGTCAGCATCACTGAAAACCCAGTGATTATACTCTGACATGACTTGACTACTGCAACATGGTACTTTATAGCCTCCCTGAACGAACTGCCTCCTCTAACTAGGATTTTCCAAACAAGACCATATCACAGGTGCTCTTTGTTATCTACGCTGGCTCCCTGTCTGTTAGCATATCAGTTACTACACAGCTGGCATTCCTCATATACAAAGCACCAACAGACCAACTGCCCTCTCACTTCATTTCCATGGTCACATTGCAGCTCTGTTAAAGGTTACTACTCTCTTCGATCAGCAACTGCTGGAAAGTTGGGTCATTTAATGTTGCCAGTCCCTCATCTGAAACTCCCTACCTCCTCGTGTTTGCAACTACGATGAACCTAGTGTTAATTTCCTGCCAAGAGTATGAGCAACGAGTTTCGAATATTTAAACAAGTTTCATTCCCTTGATTCTTAGTTTGGCAGCTTGCACAATTTTTATGAATTTTAGGGTTTTGCCTCAGCTTACACTAGGAAGTATTAACTAGTAAGTACTACTAGCAACAGTATTTGTGTTTTTAGTTGTTTGTAATGACGAGTAGGCCTACTACGAAACTGGGCTGAGCTGAGTTTCTGAGCCAAGTTTCTGTTCATTCCTACTCATAACTCTCTTTCTCTCTCTCTCTCTCTAAGATATAAAAGCTTATGGCTATGGCTTTTATTGGTTGCCAGGCTTCAATGTGCACTTCTGAACATTTTGCTAGGAGGGCATTAGCAAACTACAGCTTTATTGTATTATTATCGTATCTCATAATACCGACAATTATTATAAACTAGTTGTTTTGCATGTCTTAAGACGGCTAAAGAGGAATTTGAAACTGTCAAAAGATGAGTTACAACACTTAGATATCATATTTAAAGACCTTGACAATTCATCTTTCTTCTCTTAATTGCAAAGAAACTGTGATATGATTGAGACATGAGCCAAGTGCTGACCTTGTGTGCTGCTGCTCGATCTATCTGCCAGATTACAACTACCAACTCTGTTTTGCTTGCAATACAAGTGCAAGAAACAAGTGCATTATGGTATTAGTACTGTTGAGCTATCCAGACTGTATTAGCTTAGATTTGTATTAATGAATCAGCCATTAGCCATGGCATGAAGGACCCACCAGTGCCACCATCCCTAACAAGTGACCTTGATCTTGAACACTCAGACTTGTCAAGTCCAGGCAACAAACCGAATCCTGCTCCTACTAATTTGCTGCCAAATTCAATTGATACAAAGAGTAAAGGAAGTTAATCCACTTTGAAAGTTTGAGAAGACATAAGACAGTTCTTACCATCTCTTGCCAATGAGTAGATGGAGTCGCTATAGAATCCAGGTCCTGAATGACACAACATCATCATCATCGCCACCATCAGCGCCACCTGACAGCTTTTATCGAAAACTCAGTCAACAGCAGTGATATGCTCTAAAGAGAAGAGTGGCTAATCTCACATTCCGGGGCTTATTCCTACAGACCAAAGGTCACCAGTCAACAGTGGGAACAGCTTTCCATTAGGGAACACACCATGCACTCTGCGCAGACGACGACGACGATGACGACGACGATGATGAAACTGCATGCATTGTGCATTCCAGCCTGAATGCAGAGGTCGTCTAAATCTCAGGCAATCCGTACGACACACAGATGCATCTAGTACTAAGATTATAATATATAGGCGTCAGTGTTCTAGCTGAGAACGAACGACATCGGTTGTTGTTGTGGTTAAGACTGCCTGCCTCCTCTCCTCCTTCTCCTTCTCCTCCTCCTCCTCCCTCCTCCTCCTCAGTGGACTTTGTCAACTTTTCGTCGTCTGGCTCCAGCCACCAACAGACCTCCTCCTCCTCTCCACTTACCCAACTTCTGCTGCTGCTGCTGTTGGTACTTGGTTACGTGCGCGTTTAGCAAGTAAAGCCAGCGTAAATTCGATGTGGATTATAACCAGACATAATAAAATGTCCTGGGCTAAAAATAAAAGCTACATGTCGACCTGATACAGAAATCAGAAGGAAACCATCAGCAACAGTAATCACAGTCAGCGGTGGATACTCGTCCATCCATTCGTTGTCTCACAGATGTTCGTTTATGGCTATCGACCACAAAACTTGTACGATACGACGACGACGACATATGTGTCTCAGTAATTGTAAGAAGATTGATCAACGAGACAGTCACACCAATCATAGCCACTAGCAACCTACACTCACACGGTCACACCCATACTCACACATACAATCCTACCAACACCCAAACATACAAGCATACAACACATGTGCAGATAAGCACAAACACACACACATACACACACACACATGCACACACACACACACATGCGCACACACACACACATGCGCGCACACACACACACACACACACATGCACACACACACACATGCACACATGCACACACCCACATGCACACACACACACACACATGCACACACAAACACACACATGCACACACACACATGCACACAATCACACATGCACACACACACACACACACATACACACAATCACACATGCACACACACACACACATACACACACACATGCACACATGCGCACACACACACACATGCGCACACACACACACATGCACACCCACACACACACACATGCACATACATGCACATACACACACACATATACATACACACACACGCACACACATGCACATACACACACACACACATACACACGCACACACACACATGTACATACACACACACACGTGCAGACACATGCACACATACACACACACACATACATATATCATACATACACAAGCACACACACACATGCACACATACACTCTATGTGACCCAACCAATGCCCATTCTATGCAACCCAAATTATGCTCATTCTATACAACCCAACCAATGCACAATCTATGCAACCCAACCAATACTCACTCTATGCCACCCAACCAATGCTCATTCTATGCAACCCAACCAAATCTCATTCTATGCAACCCAACCAATGCTCATTCTATGCAACCCAACCAATACTCACTCTATGCAACCCAACCAATGCCCATTCTATGCAACCCAACCAATGTCATTCTGTGCAACCCAACCAATGCTCATTCTATACAACCCAACCAATGCCCATTCTATGCAATTCAAATAATGCTCATTCTATGCAACCCAACCAATGCCCATTCTATGCAACCCAACCAATGCCCATTCTTTGCAACCCAACCAATGCCCATTCTTTGCAACCCAACCAATGCTCATTCTATGCAACCCAACCAATGCTCATTCTATGCAATCCAAATAATGCTCATTCTATGCAACCCAACCAATGCTCATTCTATGCAACCCAACCAATGCTCATTCTACTCTCCTCCACTGCATGGCTCTGGCTCTGGGTTCTGTGGCAACTGACATCGAGGAAAGAAATGGTTTAACAAGGGTTCATCAAACCCACAATTGAAATCTGCACACTGAAATGTGACCATAGATCAGGAGGAATGGTACTACTATCGGAAACATCTTCATACACTCTTCTCCATCTAATCACCTTCATCTACGCAGTGATCCTCTGGCCCCACTCTGATTGGCCAAAAGTAGTGGTCTCTAGTGTCTGATGGATGAATGCTTATCCTAGCAACTCTCTTTCCCCTCCACAGAAAAACCCATTTATCAGATCATCTACCCAACTGACCAGAGGCATCATCCATAAATGGCAATTGTATATTAGGCCAAGAAGTAATTGGATGCCAACAGATCTAATTGTTAGTCTATGCATACGTGGAGAGAGAGAGAGAGAGAGAGAGAGAGAGAGAGAGAGAGAGAGAGAGAGAGAGAGAGAGAGAGAGAGAGAGAGAGAGAGAGAGAATGGCAGTGACTCCTTCTTTTAACAGAGGTCACCATAGGCAGAAAAGGGAATTTCCATACCAAATGTGCTCAAAGGTTGACATTATTTGTGACAAATGAACCAAATTCCACCTCAATATGTCAACAAAACTGATGAAACTAAAAGTCTACCAATGACCATTGAAAAACGCAATTTCTAATAAAATCAATTTAGAAAACTGCCGATAATATTTAAAAATCTCTGCTCTGAAAATCGTGCATAGTTTTTACAAAACTTTTTATGTGTTATGCAAAAAGTCTTTGCATGGATTGCAAGTTTCATCTATAATAAGTCATCTATAATAAGTCATCTATTATAGGTCATCTATAATAAGTCATCTATTCTATAATAAGTCATGGATGTTGTCAGCCAAATAACTTAACCTCAACTCCTCTAAAATTCAACTGATCTGGTTTGGAACCAGACAGCAGCTTCTTACACTTACTTGACTTCTACCTTCTGACATCAATGTATCCTGACTTCTCATATTCTTCCAATCTATGTCTTGGCTTCTTGGGTGTCTCCCTTGCTAGCACCCGTCGTTTTCCAAGCACCTCCTGCATGTTACTTTCAAGGAGGGGTCCGTAGGGTAATAGATAATACACTAGCATGCATATCAGAGGAAGTGAGTCTGATCCCCATATAACCTAAGGTAACAAGTAAGGTAACAAGTAAGGTAACAAGTAAGGTAACAAGTAAGGTTGACTGGTTCTTCTTTTGTTAGGCGGTGTCATTGGCTAAATGACGATGGGTGTCTTGCATGTATCCAATACAAGGTACTGCCAGTACTAACAACTCAACTGGGTCTAGCTTCTACATATATTGAATAGATCAAATCAGTCAAGTGTGTCCTGCTCTTTAGAATTTACTTACAGCAATACATAGAGTAATGCAAAGGAATATTAAAGATATTTATTCAACCAAGTCCCAACATTATAACAGCTTTTCTTATTTACCATTTATCCCATGTTTATAAGCTTTATTTAGTAAACACACATAAAATGTCTATATTTAGATACAGCACCAAAAAAATCATGAAATATGAAATACGCATCAAAACTTGGTTTCATCAATAAAGCTTAGTACATTTCCTACCAGTTGGTCACTGGTTACGTTCATTGGCCGATTTTCCTTAAATGCAGTCAACATGTGTCACACAGATGACCAGCTCGTATCACAACAGATGAGGGGAGTGACATCACTGATTCCATCTGATTTACAGACCATTAATTCGGTGCAGATGAAGGTCAGACAGGGAATGGTCATCTGTGACCTATGGAGAAACAATGGTCATCTGAGTCCAGTCATTCAACCTACATGGGCCACCTAAATGAGATGCACTGTTCATGACACTCAAGTATAGCACCTAACAATTGCCCCTCCTGATTAGGATAATTGCCCCCCCTGCGTATAGGACAATTGCCCCCCTGCGTATAGGACAATTGCCCCCCCCTGCGTATAGGACAATTCCCCCCTGCGTATAGGACAATTCCCCCCCTGCGTATAGGACAATTGCCCTCCCCCCCTGCGTATAGGACAATTGCCCCCCCCTGCGTATAGGACAATTGCCCCCCCCTGCGTATAGGACAATTGCCCCCCCCTGCGTATAGGACAATTGCCCCCCCCTGCGTATAGGACAATTGCCCCCCCCCTGCGTATAGGACAATTGCCCCCCCCTGCGTATAGGACAATTGCCCCCCCCTGCGTATAGGACAATTGCCCCCCCCCCTGCGTATAGGACAATTGCCCCCCACCTGCGTATAGGACAATTGCCCCCCCTGCATATAGGACAATTGCCCCCCTGCGTATAGGACAATTGCCCCCCCCCCTGCGTATAGGACAATTGCCCCCCACCTGCGTATAGGACAATTGCCCCCCACCTGCGTATAGGACAATTGCCCCCCTGCGTATAGGACAATTGCCCCCCTGCGTATAGGACAATTGCCCCCCCCTGTGTAGACCATAAGCTCGCTCAAATTATATATGCATGCTTGTATGTGTGTATATGACATATGATGTATGGTTGTATACACAATATGTATGTATGCATGGATGTGTCCATGTCGGCTAAGTTTTACTAAACCTGTAAAATATCTATTTTTATCGGGTTGACATATTGCTTTGGTTTCAAAACCTGTTAATTGCTCTGCGTGTTTGCTTCCAATACCTGAAAAGTTTGTTGACGAATGAAGAAGCCAATTCGATACCACATGATATATAATGGCTGCTGTAAATAACGTTTTTATGGGGTAATATGAGGTGTGCATGTTAGAAGTCTTCACTTTATAGGCACTCATTTCCGAGATTTTCATTTATAGGGGTCTTCACCCACTCTCAGAGGGATGATAATCGTGTGTCACTGACTGTTAAACAACTCTAAGCATACTTACTAGCTGACCTTCACCGCTTATATTCTGAGATTATCATCTATATAGAGATATATCACCCACTCTCACTCTTATTAATTGGAGATGATCATCGCGTGTCACTGATGGCTTGCTAACCAACTGTAGCTGCTTACTAGCTGACCCTCGTCGCTTAGTAAGGCGTGTCACGGACTGTTTACAGTATTTATGCATCCGGCAAGATAAATAAAGATTCAGTACTGGACTCACTTTGTCTCCTGTACCACACGATAATTAGTTGCTTGTTTTCATTTTACATAATGGCAGTTAAATATATAACTTGTCAACATCCGTTCGTACTTCACACTAGGGGGGCAATTGTCTGGGGGGGCAAATGTCCTCCCCAAAATCGGGGGGGGGAGGGCGGGCAAATATCTGGGGGCAATTGTCAGAAGGGCAAATGTTCAGGGGCAAATTCCGTTCCTTGGATCAAATAGACCTCTACAGAGCAGATCCACAGTCTTGGTTCTCAGTAATAACTAAATGAACATCACCTATTATAATGGATGCCTCTTGCTACATATATAGGTCGCAATCAGGATAGAACTGTGTAACTTGTTTCGTCATGTATATGCTGTAAATTGCTGAATGGCTTCTGCTAAGACTGGATTTTGTTTCTGGTCTTGTGTTACTATTTGTTGATGGGTCATTTTCCTCATTGAGTGAATCATGTTCTGGTTCTTCTTGTGCATTATTAGGCTCATTATTAATTGTTTATTGTGTGTCACCAGTTGGTGATGGAAGTAGTATTCTTTGGTGAGGTTTCTCTCTTATTTCACTATCTTTGGTCGACCGACGTCTTGTTACTTGTGAGTAATGCTTTGCTCGCAAACAGCAAAGAAAATAAAACTATACCAAAAACTCATTTTACACTATACACAGAGCTGATGTGACGTTCTATTACATATATATATGAACAACCTGCAATATTACATGTACGCATGTGTGATGAAAGAGCCTTAGTAATTACATCCAAGTAAGTTGATGCAAAATATCTGTTCTGTGGTGTAGAGATAAGTTCTTAGTAATTTAGTGATAATAGCTCTCTCTTTCCGTCGCAATGGAGACTCCATGTCAGACACTGAACTCAAAGCCTATCTACACAACAGCAATGTTATATACAATCACAATATCATATCAAAACTATGTTACAATCATTCACAACAATGTTATATACATTGACAACAATGCTACATATGTTCACAGCAATTGAGGGATCGACAATTTCAATCCCCAATAATCAGTATTACTAAAACTTATGTCCTTCCAAGTCTGAGTACCGAGTCTTACGACTTGAGCAGGGATTTGGTCTCGAAACCGTGGTCTTGGCCTCGAGACGGTAAAACTGCGATCTTGGTCTTGGTCTCGAAGGCATCGGTCTTGGTCTCGGACCATCAGTCTTGGTCTTGGTCTCGAATGCGTCGGTCTTGGTCTTGGTCCTAAAGGATCGATCTTGGGATAGGTCAGTCTTGGTTAGCGTTCTTGGTCATTTGCCGTATCAGAGCAATTTCTTTGACATTTTTCAGTCATTTTCGATTATTAGAGACACCGGATGTTTAGGTCCTATGCGATTTCATACATGTTGCTATGGGCAAAAAATCCATTTGCAACGGAATCAGCCATTTCAAAATTTGCTTTCACAAATTTCAAAGTTATGGAAAACAATCTAATAATTATGTGGTCGGCCAAGTATAGTCACCGTTAACATACAATTCCGAGTTCGAGTAGGTCTACACCGTTCAAACAGAAGGTTAATCTACTTGTTTTGATGTCTTATAGTATTTAGGCCTACCTATCGCATAGGCCTACTGCAAGTAATTTATAGTGTGATAATTTCAGGTCGAGCCAATTAGCTAAATTGCTAACCCGCTAAAGTTCAGACTGACTGGTAAAACTGTTTTCTGACCAATAATTAAGATTACTATTCTTCAGCAATACAATTAATATTTTAAGCGTCTTATTCCGTTTTAGCGTCTTATTCCGTTTCAACGCTTTAATAAATTGAATTGTTTATAAAAAAAGAGTATTGGTCTTGGTCTCAGACCCTCGGTCTTGGTCTCGGACCACCCGGTTTCGGACCACCCGGTCTCGGACCACCCGGTCTTGGTCTTGGTCTTGGACCTCTCGGTCTTGGTCTTGGACCTCTCGGTCTTGGTCTTGGTCTCGAGGTTTTGGTCTGGTGCCCAACACTGGACTTGAGTTGTATCAAATCCTAGTTTAGAATGTTTTAAAAGTCTCATTCTCTTGATTATTAGTTTTTTGACTCAGTTTACACTAGGAAGCAGTAACTAGTAAGCTGTACTACTAGTAACAGCACTTGTGCTTTTAGCTGGGTAGTTGTTGCTCTCTGAGCTAGTAAAGCATTATCTCATTAGATTCTTCATACATCAGATTTGAACAATTGGAAATTCTGGTTCTGTTTCTCTACAGAATTCGCATTGAAAGCGGTAGAAATGTAGCAGAAGTGGATAACTTGCTCACTGTCAATATACCAAGTGTCTTCAACCATCATACTAGTTCTGCACTGGCTTCCTGTTCCGTACCGCATTGACTTCAAGCTCTGCTTGCTCGTCTACAGATCGACAAATGGATTAGCTCCCGGGTAATAGCGCGGTTTCTGCATCGGGACTCACTCCTCCGCATCCGGTCTGCAACTCAGATCATCTGTGATTTTCAATGCAATCCAACCAATCCAAGACGAATCTCCGTGTGCGGAGGATGAGGTCGCATTTTGGAGACCGTGCCTTCTCGGCCGCTGGTCCGCGGTGTTGGAATGGCCTCCCACCTACTGTTAGATTTGCCGACTCAGTAGACTCAGTTAAAACGAAATTGAAAGTGTTTCTGTTTTCTAAGGCTTATCCTGGCTACTGACTTTCATTCCAGGTTGTACGGCGCCCTTGTAGAGGTTAGGACCGCGTTAACGGCACCTTATAAATCGGTGTTGTTAGGTGTTGTTATTATTATTATTCTAGACATGGAATCAATCAGACATTTGACACTACAGCACCACAGATATTGTAAAAAACACAAGCAGGCTGGTTTTGGATGTAGGTCTCTAAGTAGCAATCTCTCTCTCTGTCTCTCTGTCTCTCTCTCTCTCTGTCTCTCTCTGTCTCTCTCTCCGAGTCTCAGTCTCTGTCTCTCTCTGGCTGTTCTATACACGACACATATAACTGTTTCTGCCGTCGTTTTTGACTAGAAGCTGAGCTAACTTAGTACAGAAAGTGTGGTTCAAGAGCCAAGTGACTCGAGTCAGCTACAGAGTAAACCATTGACAACATACGGCCCATTCTTCTTCTTCTCTAATGAACAAATAATTGGAATAAATATTATTATATAATATTCGAACTGACAAACTACGGTAAGATTACATTTACAGGACCAAACTAGGAAATTGAAGGCTGAGTAGTCGACCGTTACAGGGTGAGGGGTGGAGGGGTGGAGGGGTGGAGGGAGGGTTAGGCGCAGGTATCAATCCGTTTCCTGCTTGGTGTTCCGCTCTTCATGCCAGAATTATCATTGTTCCATCACCATTCACCATCCCTCAACAGCAGGCAAATGACTGCTGTTTTGACTAATGAACTCATTGCCTGAAAAATCTCCCTTTTGAATACAGATTAAATCATGCCATTTCCACCAGGAAGAAGAAGCCAAGTGCAATGAAAGTGGAAAGGTACCTCCATGTATATAAAAAACCCAATAACACAGCTTAAATAGCTCTAGAACAATTTCAATATTACATTGGCTCTCTAAAATACTGTGAAATGTTCTATATTAACAATTTCATCATTCATATCTAATTATTACTGATCTAATTATTACTGATCCACAAAGCGTGTTTACACCAAACATCACTACACCCTCAGATTCCAGATTGTTTTCAAAATTTTACATGGACAATTTTTTAGTAGTTTTATTTTACCTAACTTTTATATCTTCACTTAAAGTGACATCGATATAGAAATGTGTACTAAACTTAAACTTCAGTAAACATTTCATTTAAGTTATGTTCTTGATAGAGTTTGCTTCAATCTATTGTCAATCATTGACAATGCAAATTATCATTTCAATTGGGTCGTGGGGGGAGGGAGGGAGTTCAGATCAACTCCAAGTTTTGTTCTTGGAAACTAGCAATGCCAAAACGAGGATGAGCAAAAGGCTGCATAGGATGATACTCCACCATACTAAATCCAGGCAAGTTATGTCTTCCTAACTACGAAGATGTCCTTCCGGTCAATCATCTGTTTACTTATGCAGCTGTGCTGCTAACGTCAATCAGCAGGTAGTTCAATGGAGAAAATCATGTACAGCTGTTGCCACATATCTCTGTTCGTCCGTCCGTCCGTCTGTCCCTCTGGCTGTCTATCCGTCTGTCTCAATTGTGGCCAAGTGATGAACATCAATAACACTGTTTGCCAACAGGTACCTGGTAAAAACAATCTACATTGTACGGAAAATTCATTTATCTGATAATCAGAATTTAATTCATATGTTTTAGTCTAATTCAACAATTATTTCCCCATTTAAGAAAGTCTGGACAGAAAAATAAAAAATAAAATTCTAAAATGTAAAATGACAAGATGAGTGCATAAATATTGTGCAAAGTCTGACAATCCCATCTAACAGGACAACTTAATGTGGGAGGAAAAGACAGAGCAGTCCTTGGACAACAATCAGTACAGCAAAGCGACTGTCATCATAAGAGTCAAATCCCAGATTTTTCACTACATTATAACTCATCTGTAGCTAAGTGGAACTTAGAGCAAATACAATCCTCTGAGGTACAAATGAGTTTCTTCTGTCTTCTTCTTCTTCTTCATGAAAGAATTCTTTGCTTTGCACACCTGTCACTATGTCACAGTCTTTGTCATGCTATCTTTCTGTCCAGTGAACAGAGAAGCCATTAGTCAAAACAACAGCCATTTGCCTGCTGTTGAGGGATGGTGAATGGTGATGGAACAATGATAATTCCGGCATGAAGAGCGGAACACCAAGCAGGAAGCGGGATTGATACCAGCTTATATCAAGTGCTGTGTCCAATCAGAGGGGTTGTCAAAAGGGTAGCCAAGAGGCAGTTCGGGTCTGGTTGCCAGAGATATGAGAGGGGCAGCAGTTATGGTGCGGGTGATTTCAGGCTTAGGGGAAGAAAGAGAGAGGTGGTAAGGCAAGGATGGTCTTCCCTTCTTAAACTAAGGTATACCCTGTGCTCTCTTCCTTGAAAAGTCAACACTAGACACCAAATCATTACCAACTTACTGCTTACAAAACCTTTTAATACAATTGGTACAAATGCATGCAACAAAATATCCCATTTCACCAACCAGATAGGTCACATGCATCCATCACATGACTGAGCTATCTGTACAAAAGCATCAATTGGTCTGGTTCAAGTTAAAAGCCAAGAAGGAAATTAACCAGAGTGAAAACAGTCCTAAGGCAGGCAGGAAGGCAGACAGACAGACAGACAGACAGACAGGCACACATAAATTGAAGGCATGGTTTTTCTGGTGTGCTGTTGATGGAATGGAATGCATTGACTAGTTTCTAGAGAAATCCCAGACCAGACATCATCTGTCATATGAAGTAGTGTCTGACTGACTGAACCTCAGTCCATTCAGTGAGGATGCAGTTAAAAAACATCAATCCACAACAACACAACAACAACACAATGCTCATCATCAACATATAGCAGCGACAACTAATGACTGAGACTTCTTGTCTGTATTTGGATCTGATGGTGATGGTAATATTGTTGTTGTTGCTAAACAATGATGATGATGATGATGATGACGATGATAAGTGTAGTCAAAGTGTAGAGGGTGAGGTCAAGTGTAAGATAGGTGGGTGAGATAAGTGTAAATTTCTGTAGCATACGTTTTAATGGCTATAGGATTTACCATGTAATTATTTGAAATGTTGCTGCCTAACATTGAAATCGTACTGGAATTGAATGACACAATGCATTCATTACCTTGAAAGGGTTCTGACTGTTTCTAAGATGACAGGAACATTACACCATTGCCTCAATTCAAAGGCAACCGTCCTCTAGAGATCAGCTTCATAGGGACAGACAGTGTGGGGGAGGCATAGGATGGAGTTGGGGCAGATCATCAGCAAAATGCAAATCAATTAATATCATTCCAATCAACAGCATTGAATTAATTATGAAGAATAATGCACAGAAAAGAACAGCAACCATAACGATGAGGATAACAACATTTATAACTCAACGAGACCAGAAAAAGCAGATGACAACCAAAGTGCCATCAGACGACATCTGCATGCATATCCCTCATCATGTGTACATCTCTCTATGTGTGTGTGTGTGTGTGTGTGTGTGTGTGTGTGTGTGTGTGTGTGTGTGTGTGTGTGTGTGTGTGTGTGTGTGTGTGTGTGTGTGTGTGTGTGTGTGTGTGTGTGTGTGTGTGTGATCCCACGTGTTTGTGTGTCTATCATGACTTTTTTACATGTCCCACTAGGGCCATCATAATCATAGTATTGGTCTTAGCTCTTAGATGGTCATAGCACCTGTCAATTGAAAAGAGTGTCATGCCCCTTTAGCTCTCCACCAAACAAGGCCTGCACTAAACAACCCAAGACATACACTTATAAAATGTTACATTATGCAGTGGGCACTGTCCAGTGATATTGAGAGAGAGAGAGACAGACAGACAGAGAGAGACAGAGACAGATACAGACGGACAGACAGACAGAGAGAGTCATAGGACAGACAGACAGACAGACAGACAGACAGACTACTGTTACTCACTCTGTATCCAGAGTGGTTCTCGCTGGCGTCTTAGAGAATTGCGGAATGATGAAGATCTTGCCAGTTCTCCAATCCCACAGGAAATGGTTGTGCTTGATTCCCACACCTCATGGTTTGATATCCGACCACCAGGTGTCAGCATCGTCATGACGTTACAGAACTAGACGCAGAACCTGTAATTGCTCACTCAATCTATAGATTCATCTGCACTGAATAACACCTTGAATCCGCTGCCTCCAGTCACTGACATTTTCTCTCTCTTTGGCAACACTGTTTGCTTAGCTGCACATGAACAGAGTTCTCGAGAGTAATGACTGGTCTGACTAGCTGTCCATCTGTTCACCTAGGGTGTCATCCTCTTCAACGGATTCTCTCTAGACTGACCATCATGCTCTGTAGCCACCACCTGTGAACAGCAGTCGATTCCACTGCTAATATATGCACTACAACCGTTGCATCCGAGGGACACAAGAAACGACGACGTCAGTAGCAGCAGCAGCAGCCTTAGAGGCAGCAGCGCCCGACGCAGCAGCAGCAGCAGCAGCAGAAGCAGGAGCCGTGCTCTGAGAAGCAGTGCGACTGATGAGAGCCGCGAAACGGACAGACGGATTCTATGTAGTCAGTCACAAGGCACACACGCAAAAACTAACTTGTCTAGAAGACTAGAAGGAAGGCATCAGTCGATCAGACGGATGATCAGTTGGTCGGTCGGTCGGTTGGTCGGTCGGTCGATGGTCTGTGCTGGCATACACACACACACTGTCACACACATCTAACAGGATCCAAATGCAAAAGCGGATCTAAGGCGGCTGCAACATGACAAATGAGCATGAGGAGTAAAGGGAGAAGGAGAAGGAGGACGAATAGGAGAAGGAGAAGAGGAGCGGGGAGGGGTGAGAGGATGAAGAGGATGAGAAAGAAAAGGAAGAGAAGCATGATGATGATGAGGAGGAGGAGTAGAAGGAGAGGGTGAGGAGGAGGAGGGGAGCGCTGCAGCCACCAGTTCAGTTAAAGGCAATTAAATACATTTAGAACTCAATGAATGTCCGCTGTTAAATAGTAAGAAGACAGGAGGAGGATTGGCAGAGGCAAACCACAATTTCATTATTATGTTCATCTGGTGTTCATTGGCCACAATTTATGTAAGAAGAGAACGTCACGTGACTTCATTCCCCAATCATCAACCAATTGAAATCAAGTGAAGAAGGATCATCAGAGCAGAGCAACAGGTGAAGGAAGAGTCTCTGTTACAACGTATGACCATTAAAGACCAACCATATTAACACTCACAGTCATAACACACTCAGAGGTCGTCAAATGAACTTCCTTCATTTTGAAACCTTCTCAATCACAGAACAAATGGCACCAGCCTCTATCCCTTAGTTACCTCTATTATTTGCACAGCTTTTTTCCTCATTCCCCATTCGCACCCTAGCCAACTCAGCCAATAGTGTATTCAATGACTGAATGAGATGAGACAGCAAGGGACAACCAATTTACCTCATATACCAAGGCTAAGGAAACGAAGTTACTACTTACCATCTGAACATACACAATGAGAAACATGTTAAGAAGTCCATAGCAGTAAAAGTCTTCTTCTTCTTCTTCCTCCTCCTCCTGCTCTTCTTCCTCTTCTTCTTCCTCCTCCTCCTCCTGCTCTTATTCCTCTTCTTCTTCTTCCTCCTCCTCCTGCTCTTCTTCCTCTTCCTCTTTTTCCTCCTCCTCCTCCTGCTCTTCCTCTTCTTCCTCTTCTTCTTCCTCCTCCTCCTTCTCTTCTTCCTCTTCTTCTTCCTCCTCCT
This sequence comes from Bimastos eiseni, assembly GCA_959347315.1. NCBI lineage: Eukaryota > Metazoa > Annelida > Clitellata > Crassiclitellata > Lumbricidae > Bimastos > Bimastos eiseni. Next base: position 5,473,513 of record OY365817.1, read on the forward strand.
CCTCCTGTTCTTCTTCCTCTTACATAATCCTGCCATCAGAGATAGGTCATCAACATTAGCCTAGCAACTGACTTTACTATCAGTCATTTATGGCTAATGGATCCCAATGTCTACCTCTGAGATGTCAAACGTGTGTTCTTTACTTAATGCTCGCTCACGCTCGCTCTCTCTCTCCTCCCTCCTCCCTCCCCTCCCTCCCTCCGTCCCTCCTTCCCTCCCTCTCCCTCCCTCTCTCTCCCCTCTCTCCCTCCTCCCTCTCTCCCTCCTCCCTCTCTCTCTCCTCCCTCTCTCCCTCCTCCCTCTCTCTCTCCTCCCTCCTCCCTCTCTCTCTCCTCTCTCTCTCTCTCTCTCTCCTCCCTCTCTCCCTCCTCCCTCTATCTCTCCTCCCTCTCTCCCTCCTCCCTCTCTCTCTCCTCCCTCCCTCCTCCCTCTCTCCCTCCTCCCTCTCTCTCTCCTCCCTCCCTCCTCCCTCTCTCTCTCCCTCCTCCCTCTCTCTCTCCCTCCTCCCTCTCTCTCCCCCTCCTCCCTCTCTCTCTCCCTCCTCCCTCTCTCTCTCCTCCCTCCCTCCTCCCTCTCTCCCCCTCTCTCTCCTCCCTCTCTCCCTCCTCCCTCTCTCTCTCCTCCCTCCCTCCTCCCTCTCTCCCTCTCTCTCTCCTCCCTCTCTCCCTCCTCCCTCTCTCTCTCCCTCCTCCCTCTCTCTCTCCTCCCTCCTCCCTCTCTCTCTCCCTCCTCCCTCTCTCTCTCCTCCCTCCTCCCTCTCTCTCTCCCTCCTCCCTCTCTCTCTCCTCCCTCCCTCTCTCCCTCTCTCTCTCCCTCCTCCCTCTCTCTCTCCTCCCTCCTCCCTCTCTCCCTCTCTCTCTCCCTCCTCCCTCTCTCTCTCCTCCCTCTCTCCCTCCTCCCTCTCTCTCTCCTCCCTCCTCCCTCCTCCCTCCTCCCTCTCTCTCTACTCCCTCCCTCCTCCCTCTCTCCCTCTCTCTCTCTCTCCTCCCTCCCTCCTCCCTCTCTCCCTCTCTCTCTCCCTCCTCCCTCTCTCTCTCCTCCCTCTCTCCCTCCTCCCTCTCTCTCTCCTCCCTCCTCCCTCCTCCCTCTCTCTCTCCTCCCTCCCTCCTCCCTCTCTCCCTCTCTCTCTCCTCCCTCTCTCCCTCCTCCCTCTCTCTCTCCTCCCTCCCTCCTCCCTCTCTCCCTCTCTCTCTCCTCCCTCTCTCCCTCCTCCCTCTCTCTCTCCTCCCTCCCTCCTCCCTCTCTCCCTCTCTCTCTCCTCCCTCTCTCCCTCCTCCCTCTCTCTCTCCCTCCTCCCTCTCTCTCTCCTCCCTCCTCCCTCCTCCCTCTCTCTCTCCTCCCTCCCTCCTCCCTCTCTCTCTCCTCCCTCCCTCCTCCCTCTCTCTCTCCTCCCCCCTCCCTCCTCCCTCTCTCTCTCCCTCCTCCCTCTCTCTCTCCTCCCTCCTCCCTCTCTCTCTCCTCCCTCCCTCCTCCCTCTCTCCCTCTCTCTCTCTCTCCTCCCTCCCTCCTTCCCTTCCTCTCTCTCTCTCTCTGTCCATGTTACGAATTCCATCTCCTCATACCTCCAACATGTCACTGATAGGTAGGCGCCATTCATTTCTCAAAGCCTCCAATAGGCAAAGCAGCAGGTAGATGAATTCCACCTCTCTCTGCCTCACTCCAGTAGGTAAACTTGTGCCTTCCATCTGCTCCTCATTCCTCATAAAGACAAAGTTCCGGTAGGTAGGTGTCCACTAATGCCTTTGCAATCCTTATACATCCTACTCTACATTTTTCTGATGAATCAATGGCATAGATTATGAAAACATAAAAGAATGGAAGTAAAACCCACAAAAAACGAAAGCAAATATCGACTCTGATTAACTTTAAGAGCAACAGCAAATGAAGAAAAGAAAGACGTCCTTCGTGGAAATGCACTGAACAGGAAGCAGACAGACAAGAGAGCATAGAAAAGCAAACAGAGAAACTGAGGAAGAGAGAGACAGGCAATTAAGTCAGATGCAGCTCAGACTAATTAAGTGAATTCTGTGAAAATGTAAATGCCAGTGTGTGTGGAAAAAGTATGCTTACAGCAGACATCACTTGACTATGGAAAATTGCAGAACTTTGAAGACTACAGAAGGTCAGAATGTCATCATGACATCAGACATGATGACGTCAGACATGATGACATTACACTTGATGACATCACACAAATGGCTTAAGAGAAGAAGACTCAAATGGTGTGGTCAATTGGACAAAGAATCATATATGCCACACAATACACTAAGGACAAGATTCAGCAGAAAGAGAACAAGTTAAAGTAAAACCATGGTTTTTGTCTGGTGTTCTTTTATCTGGTAGAAACCCGAAAATCTGACGTCGACGGCAACATACCTGAAAAAGAGTTGAAAGATGTCCGACTGAGGGTCAGACCGACCGTCACAAACTTTATGCAAGCCAAATTAAATCAAAAGGGTAACATTTTAGGCATGTTTTTTGTCAGTTTTTCACTTATTTTGTTACCAATTTTTCAGTTATGTCCTTCAAAATTTTATACACTGCATTGTCGTGCAAGCCTGAAATATGTGCAAAATTTCAGCTCTCTAGGTCAACAGGAACATACTTGAAAAAGAGTTGAAAGATGTCCAACTGAGGGTCTGAACATGACAAACTTTATACAAGTTAAGTAAAAGAGGGTAAAAAAAGACAAACACTGCACTGGATGTTTGACAATATTATACACAAAATATCTAAAACACATCAGACGAACACTAGACATGACAAAAAAACAGGTGTTAATTGATTCACATCCATCACCACCAATTACTATTATGTCTTACTCTGTAGAATAATGTCATACATTATTCAACCATCTCATACTATAATATAACCGGTTCAAATAAAACCAATTGCCCTGCATAAGTTGACTGTAAACATGACATGATGACTTGTGCAGAACCAAAACTAACCCTCACATCCTGGTAACATCATCACTAGACAGCTAAGCCTAGCATAAAAAATTAAATCCACCTAATCTCCACAAAAAACAACCACTAAAACGACTAAAACGTTATGACAATTACAAACTGTATTGCTATTGTACTATGGAATAATTATACTGAATAACTAATTGCATGTATGTCATGTGATCACATTGTCAAACATTGGACCAAGTTACGAACAATTAGCTATGCAAATAGGCCAGAGACTTTGTTTTCACTTCATGCTTATACAAATTGCACAAATTTAGTGAGCTTGGATTGGCCTCTCACAAGCAGCCCACAAGCTACGTGATGGACAGCATCATTTAGAGCATTTTAAGCTTTTTTCTCTTAGTACGAAATTTCTTTCAGCAAATCTTTCTCATTTGAACTTATTTCAAGCATAACAAATGCTAATTTGGTAGTCTCTGACCTTTTGAAAATATTTCCAAGAAATTTAGTTTGACCCTCTTGTTCCTGGATTTAAGTACTGTTCAATCACAAACAACTTCTTACAATAATCCATGATAAGTTCAAATGTCATCTGGAGCCATGTCACTTAACAATCATGAGTGTAGGACAATTGTCACCACCCCATCCTAGTCTGAGGGGGCGGCAATTGTCCTAGTCTGGGCAATTGTCCGGAAGAGGACAATTGTCCGGGGGGAGGCAATTGTCCGTTCCCCACTGAATATGTATGTATAAAAGAACATTGTTGAGAGAACGTTGTTAGACTAAGAAGTCCTTACACACTGAGTAACTATGAGTCATGCGATGATCTACAAAGGAGAGATGACTTCCTGAAGATGACCTGCACTTAATATACATGTAGTGCTTTCTCTTCATCTCAGACATTGATTCAGTTTTCCCTGTAGTGCATAGAATCTTGCAGACTGGCAGAAGAGGGTCATCCGATTCTGCAGTCAATGCCTGCAGTCTGGTCTGGTGCCAATTCGCAATGATGCCTTAGTAAGCAGTAGCTGAATACAGGTGGAATATAGTTTATGACCTGGAAAGCATTAACCTGGGAAAGGGTCTATTCTTAGAAACCGGATAGCATTATTAGACAGGTGGAAGCAAGAAGAGAGAATCCTCTGAAGGAAGATGCTAGACACTGAATCTGATGGATGGCTAAGATAACAGACTTAAGAAAGACAGACAAAGGTTGATGAGACAGAGACAGATGTAGATGATGACAACTACAATAGGACATCTCCTCATAGGATACACCACAACCACCGACTGCATCTCAGCAACCATCAACCAATAACAAACACCCTTTAGTACAATCAAATAAAACACAATCAAACATAAATAGTACATGGTCTGTCACAACATTGACAGCCTGGCATCAACTGTGAACCAACTGATTCCTCAGAACATCTCTATTGGAAGACTGAAATGATTGCAATTACAATCAGGATAATATCTCTGATCACATTCTTAAAGTCACATAAACACAGTTTGGAGACATAAAGAACAGTTTGGTTGAAAGTCTTAGATTTCGGAATATTGCACAACAGAAGTGCAGTGACCATATGCTGGGTCTTTTGACTGGAACCATTTGAATATTTAAAAGTGAAGGAGGCCATGAACACCCAGAACCAACTGCAGTTACTCATGTGAGAGGGAGAAAATAAAATAAGATCTCATTCATCATAATCAAGCATATTGGCATTTCATGCCTGAGGGGAAAGACCCATGCTATAACCAACTGGCCAGGACAAAGCTACAGCACCAAGCATCTACAGGACTCACAACTTAATTAAATAAGGTGATTATTATTTCTGCACATACCAGACACTGATAATTAAAAGTGTTAACAGGTCAGCAAGGGCAACCCCTCTGGAGACACCATTGCCCACAAATGAGATAAGCATACAGATGAGGCAGGAACAGATATGAACGATTTGAATGGCAGAGGGTGCCCTGAGGAATGGAGACCCCATCACAAGCAATCAAAGTAATTGGCCTAACCCAGTCAAGATGACCAGTGCTAAATGTAGTTCTAATGGAAATCAAATCATTAGAGCAAGCAGAATATGGAGTAACCAGAAAAGGAGGAACATAGGGGAGGAGCCCAGGAAGGAGGAGGAGAAGGAGGAGGAGGAAGAGGAGAAGGAGGAGGACACTACTCTAGATAATTGAAGGACCTTATTAGGGGCATCATTATATTCTCCTCATCAGCCATTATAGAGCCAATGGTTGTAATCATCTGACATCCATACAGTCATACACCCCATCAGCCACCAGAATCCCAGCAACAGAGAACAACCAAAGTCTCCTAAGACTTGCACCAATCAAAAACAGTCTGCTGCTGCTCCCATGATGATGATGATGACGACGACGACGACGATGATGATAGGGAAGATGATGGAGACCAAGAAGCCGTATGTTGAAACCTAGCATCGGCCAACATTAGGCGCCCTACTAGGCGACATTCCACTCCAACTAGCTCTACCCAATCCTCCATTGATCAGCTCATTTCCCTCACTGACCATTTACAAAGCTCTGAAAGCTCATCAAGGATCCTTGACCTCTACACAGTAGACAGGCATCAGCTTCACTTTGCAAAAACAACTGCAACAATGGTAGTTTTGAACTCTAGTAGTTGTGTCCTCTTGAGTGTGACTGAAATAAATAGGTCTCACAGTACTACTACCAGGCACCATGTTTCCCACCATGCCAACTTCAGGCTCCGCTGGATCACTTTCCCTGCTATCACAAAAGAAAACCCTGAGTAATGGATAACACAATGGGACTCACAAGTTCAGAACTGAGAACTCATATCCACCATAAGGTTGACAAGTCCTTGATTAAATTAGATGTATAACCTAATGGAAATTAACTCCCGTAATGACTTGCAATCAATCATTCATACTCTGTTTATAATTATGCTGCAATTAGTCAGTTTGAAGCTATACACAAATTCTAAAACAAAATCAATATGTAACAAAGACCCATATATGGATATGAAGATAGTATGCTCTGTATACATTGAATGCATTGCTATAGATGGACTGGTCGATGCTGATGCCATCCCTTTGAGCAAAGAATCCATATCGGAATCGGCCCAATTACCACTCACTAGTCCTGTCTTCTTAGCCAACTGATCAGCAGTTCCTCCTCTGCTCTCTCTCTCCCATCACTCCATATAGGCTGCCGCCGCTGCACAGACATTGCCTATAGGATCAAAGGACATTGCCACTCTTGCCACTCTTGTCATCAGTGTTGCACTCTTCGACTTTGATTTGTCCGCGACCTTGGATCATGGTGACCAATTCAGTTCCTTCCATGAGGCCCTTATACGAGGAGGAGGAGGAGGAGGAGGAGGAGGAGGAGGAGGACGTCGAGGAGGCAAATGGAAGAAGCTCTGAGGTGACTGGGATTGTTGCCTGGATACATGGGTGGAAACACCCAATGTCTTGGAATGTATACCAGACATACAGGAAGGAAGCGATCTCCCATATGATCTCATCTTCCCAACTGACAATACGTGATCGGTGTATCATCATAGGCCAATCAACGACAAGTGATTACCCTACCTACTTTACCCTGCTTTACATTACAATTAGACCAGGTTTGCCTTAGTGCTTCAAACGATTCAAACCAAGTAAATGTTTAATTCAAATCAAGCAAGTGTCTAATTTAAACCAAGTAAATGTTTAATTTAAAACAAGCAAATGTTTAATTAAAACCAAAGAAATGTTTAATTAAAACCAAGCAAATGTTTAATTAAAACCAAAAAATGTTTAATTCAAACCAACCAAGTGTTTAACTTAAACCCAAAGAAATGTTTAATTAAAACCAAGCAAATGTTTAATTCAAACCAAAGAAATGTTTAATTCAAACCAAGCAAATGTTTAATTCAAACCAACCAAGTGTTTAACTTAAACCCAAAGAAATGTTTAATTCAAACCAAGCAAATGTTTAATTAAAACCAAAGAAATGTTTAATTAAAACCAAGCAAGTGTTTAACTTAAACCAAGTAAATGTTTAATTTAAAACTAGCAAATGTTTAATTCAAACCAAGCAAATGTCTAATTTAAACCAAGTAAATGTTTAATTTAAAACAAGCAAATGTTTAATTCAAACCAAGCAAGTGTTTAACTTAAACCAAGTAAATGTTTAATTTAAACCAATTAAATGTCTAATTTAAACCAAGCAAATGTTTAATTTTAACTAAGCAAATGTTCAATTAAAACCAAGCAAATGTTTAATTAAAACCAAAGAAATGTTTAATTAAAACCAAGCAAATGTCGAACGTTCCATTAACAAATGACTGCTCTCCATGAATTACTTCCTGTATTTAAGTTGTGGTGATGAATCTCTGACTGTGTTTTGCATGGTATAAAAACAACCAAACAGTCAGGAAAGATCAATGTACAAAAATAGCTTTCCTGTCGAGCAGGTAATTTTCTTGGAACTGGAAGAGCTCGCCAAATACAAAATAGGTAATGAATAGGTCATCATCACCCCTGCCATAGACTGCTGCTGCTGCAACTGATGCTGCTGATGTTGCTGCAGGTAGAGAGTAGAGGAATGAAAAACTGGTAGCCATGACAACCAGAATCAGTAAAATTGGTCAGAAGTATAGACCAAAGAATGAACATGTTCAAAGGGAGTGTCTGGCTGGCTGTCTGTCTGTCTGTCTGGTTAGATGGTCTGGTCAAAAGACCAGAACAGTTGGTATCTGCTTGCATTCAAGTCAGATGGACAAAATAAGGAGAGAACTATTGACCGAGTTAGAGTCGGAGTTAGCATCGATCAACGCCGTTTCATCTACTCTAGGGCAACTGCTAAACAAAGTCAGGTGAAGCAAAGCCAGTCAGTCACTCTGTGGTTTTAATTCTCCATCCACCTTCACAGCTGAACAATGATAGGACAGAAGATGAGTAGCACAAGTAGCCTACACACAAGTGCATGTGAAAATCCAAAAAATTAAAATATTAGTCTAAAAGAGGGTAAGTAAGACAAATGCTGAGAAGAGACTTGTGCTGATGCTGTGACCTATGACCTTGCCTCATTTGCACATTAAATGCTAAGACCTTGAGTTGTTTTTCTATTTTAAAACAAAGACTAATCAACATTGGAATATCCTGATTGGTTGATTCAAATGCAGGAAATAACAAAGACTTCTGTTTGTGAATCCTTTCAAGGCAGAACATCAACAGCGCCATCTGGCTTAAAAACACCAAACGTTGAGCTTCTCTTAAAGGCTAAAATGGCAGCTGACAGGGTGTAGCATCTGCACCAGATAAGGACTGGCACAGGAGGAGCAGAGGGGTCAGCAGGGGTCATGTGTCGAAAGGTTCTACTAACATCAACTGCTGAAGGTAAACATAGACTGGGTCTTGTGTTATAGTTGTGTAGTAGTATCTTTAAAGAAAGCCTGGAAACATGATTTTACAACATTCATTCACTACATTAGTCATTTCCAACCAATCAGATACTTTCAAAGAGCAGAATATGGACAAAATAAAACATACACGGATTTATGGTGGAAACATTTTATAGAGATGTTGATGATGATGATGATGATGATACACACTGAGTTGTGCAGCCAAAGAGTCAACTGACATTTTAGACAAAGAGTTGATGATGAGTCATTGGGTGTGCTTTTGGAGATCCATGGCATCAGTCATCAATTAAGTTGATGGGATGGATAAGTCAGAAGTTAACAACAGTGCTAGGGTCATTGCAACCACCTAGGTTCATTGCAACCACCTAGGGTCATTGCCAACCACCTAAGGTAATTGCCAACCACCTAGGGTCATTACCAACCACCTAAGGTCATTGCCAACCACCTAAGGTCATTGCCAACCACCTAAGGTCATTGTCAACCACCTAGGGTCATTACCAACCACCTAAGGTCATTGCCAACCACCTAAGGTCATTGCAACAAATTTGGGTCATTGCAACCAATTAGGGTAAGTACAACCAATTTGAGTCATTGCAATGACTGAGGGTCATTTCCTCACCAGCAGCTTATCAGTAACTCACTGCCTCTCTCTATCCCCCTTCCACATACACAGTCTCCGTTTCAGTATGTCAGATCCTCATTTTGACCATCCATTCCATCTTGCAATCAACCTTTGCCTGTTCCATAGGACACTTAAGGTCATTGCCAACCACTTAGGGTCATTGCAACCGATCAGGGTCATTGCAACCACCTAGGGTCATTGCAACCACTTAAGGCTATTGCAGCCACTTAAGGTCATTGCACCAGTTAAAGTCATTGCAACCACTTAAGGTCATTGCAACCACCTAAGGTCATTGCAACAACTTAAGGTCATTACAACCAATTCAGGTCATTGCAACGACTGAGGGTCATTTCCTCACCAGCAGCTTACCAGTAACTCTATCTCTATCTCCCTTCCACAGGATCTTGAAACTGAAAACAAATAGTTGGTGATTGCAGTAAGTAGGAAGTGAAAATCATTTTATTTTATCCTCCTAAATTAAAACAACAGAAATAACGTACGAATTTGGTGGTTTCATAAATAGATGCTGTTTGATTAGTGATGCACAATTTATTGGGTTACATTAATCTGGCAGCAATTTCTTTCAGTTTTAATCAGGGCTGTTAATATCGGGATAAAGTATCACGATACTTTGGTACCGCCGATACTTTTGTCAGTATCGCAGCGAGTATCACGATAGTTTTATTTTGCTGGTATCGCATGTGTATCGTGATACCTATTTTTAGCCTGTCAGCGATACTCGATAACAATACTTTTTCTCACTGAAATTTACATGGTTTGTCAAGAAATATGCGAAGTCTATCTTTGCGCATTGATAAGCTTAAGCCCATATATAGCCTCTTTCGGCCATATAAATCTTGGTATGAACAGATAGAATATTTTACAGGCTTAAATAATGAAATGACCGAAGTATGCCTATGTTCTTTTGCATTCAATGGAAGAAGTGGCTTGCCCAATTAATTTTAGAGTGCTTGCAAATTTAATTGATCTTGAAATTGAATAAGACTGAGGAAACGAAGATTGCAAGTTCGATGTCAGAGCATTGTGTTCGAACAGCTTGCCTGAAGGCTACTTCAAAGACATTGTGATTGGCCCAAGGATCAATATGCCCAGGACTGGAACGTCCCCATGTTCCTTCGTGTCAACAGTTTATGGGCGATATTCAGTAGCCAGAAAAGCCAAATTTACGAATGACTACAGCAAAATAAAAAAAATGTTGTTAGAGGTTCAAAACACCATATTTTCAAACAGAAGAAAAATTTAGATTGGGACAACATCTGTGTTTAGAAGAAAACGTGTACATGGAAGTTTGACGAGTATAACCATTCTTCTTATCTAGATCCTTTGTGATTGGCCCAAGCGATTCCTTTGGAAATTTTATATAATTATCGATGAATGAATTGTAATTTATGCTAAGTTCAAATTAAGCAAGCATATTGAAAAGTATTGGTAAAAGTATTGGTATTGCAATACTTTCAGAAAAGTATTGATATTGGTATTGCGATACTTTTTCCCAGCATTGTTAACAGCCCTGGTTTTAATTGGTAGTTAAACAGAGCCATGACCATTATGTCCAGATTTACTGGCTATAAAAGGCAAGTATGATAACAATTAACGCAAAAACTCTGCTACTGCTTGCACTCTGACAATGCCAGTCCCAAACCTGGGTAAATGAGGAGGGTGACGCTAATGAGCTATGTTATCACACAGTATCGTTAAACTACAACTACCGAAATGATGCTATGATGTTATGAAGAAATAAAGAGAAGAATAGCTATGGAGGAAAAATTGCCCTCAGTAAAAGAAATGAATTAATTAGAGGAAAGCTAAATAAGAATTTGAAGAAGTGAATAATGAAAACTATTATATATGAAGTGCCGTGCTATATGGATCAGAACATGGACCATGAAGGAGGAAGACATCAAAAGATTGGAAGCCTTTGAGATGAGGATATGGCAAAGGATGGAGAGAGTCATTTGGATGGAATGCATCACAAAATGAAGAGATACTACAAAAGGTGGATGAAAAAAGCTCTCCGATAGGAACAATATTAGAAGCCGCATAACGAGGGGAGACTTCCTCATAAGAACTATAACTGAGGGAAGAGAATGGAAGGGAAAAAGACAAGAGGAAGACCAAGAACAATGTTATTGGACTGGATGATGAAGGAGGATTACGTCAAGTGGAAGGAGAGAGAACAGGAAAACGTGACAATTGGCAACATTGGATGCACAAACCTACTACCTAGGATGGCAGAGAAACAAAAGAAGAAGAAAACATAAAAGCAAGCATTCACTCATTTGTAAGTTGTATACTTTTTCTATTTCGAAAAGGAAAAATTTAGAGGTTGGCTGATATATGCGACATGGATTATATGCGAGTATATGCGGCTATTGTACTTTGTTTATTATTTGCTTTTTTCTTTTACATTTTCACAGATTTCTTTATTTTTGGTTTAACATTTTACACACACAATATATATAAAATCCCAGCACCAGGCTTTTCCTGTAGTTGGTCACTCACTATGGAATGACCTACCGACAGCAGTAGGATTCTTGTGGGGCCTGTCACATTGAGAAAGCCTCTGAATAGCCTGCTGTGAAAGGCCCTTTAGAAATGTTCATAAATAATAATAATGATAATGATATATAATGCATGTTTGTCAAAATTTGCTGCCAACGGTAAATCCATCATTTCATTAACATGTAAACAATTTGACTTGTGTCCTGCAGGGGCCGTGTAGTATACTCTGCACAGAGCTTGCAGTATCCTAAGCACAACGGCTCTGGTTATACATCAGATCTTGTTTAGTACCTCAAGGTAATCATGGAGCAATTGGATTGAACAGCATGAATCCAGCTCTATTAACCATTTATGTAGGTTGTAATGCATATATAAACTAAATCTGATTTTCATTGATGTGTGTAAATCTGGTTCAGAAGCCAGATTATAATTTTATGGCAGATTCTCACACCCAATAGAGTTGGGTTGAAGCAAAGGGTGATTCATATCCAGGGGAACTGCAATGATGGTGTTGATGATTGATGCTGTGTAGTTGCCTGTCATTATATCAATGTTCATTTGGATGAACTGGCATGTAAGCCTGCTGAGGATGCTACTGAGCTAATGTTCTGTTATTCAATGTACCATTAGAATCAGAGAGAGAGATGATTCTCTGACCACTTATATTCAGCAACACTGAAACATATGTATTCTAATATAATGAAGAAATTCAAATTTCGCAGCAAGCTCTTCAGAGGCTCTCTCAATGTGACAGGCTCCACAAGAATCCTACTGCTGTCAGAAGGTGATTCTATAGTGAGTGACCCACTACAGCAAAAGCCTGATAAAGAAGTTCTGAGGTACAAGCTTTCATACATTTGTATCACTGTAATTTGGACGATATCAGCAATGAAATTCCCAAGCATCTGTTTGTTATAGCATGTAGCTTCATACAGCCATATATAATTATATAAACTTGCTTTTCATGATACATATACACAATTCTAAACGTAGTCATACAGGTGATATTCTGGGGTCAAATTATTTGGAAATTTTGAGCAGAATTCAGTTATACAGACATTCTCTGTACATGTCAAAATCATCTTATGCAATCAAAATAGTGTATTCCAACGGATAACTGATTGGTCAAGGTTTTCATACTTTCTGACTTAGTGCACAGCTCAGGTGTGCACTAAGTCAGAAAGTATGAAAACCTTGACCAATTCCACTCAAATGCACTATGTACAAGATTTGAAGCAAAAATAAAGAGTGGCAGATGAGGACTACAGTGGATAAACAATACAAATGAGGACATAATCTCACTTGGACTTACACTAAAACTAGTAATGGACTTGGCAAATGAACAAGAAAAATGATGATTTCCACTGTCACCAAATGACTAGTGTCAGAAACTAAATGAAGATGATGGTGAATCTGTTAGAAAGCACCCACTCATTTAAGTCTACTGTGTGCTAAGAAAATATAACCACAGACAGTCTCCATGAAGTCATGGACATAGGAGAGGGGGGTTTAAATTGGACAGTTGGACAACAAACAAAGTCATCTCAACCTCATTGTCTAGGAACTAGGTCACAATTCTAATAAGTAACTAATACTAATTATACCTTCCACAGGCTTTGAATTCTTCTCCTGACTACTGACTATCAGCTTCACATTTGGAGTGAACTCCTGCACGTTACATATTTAATAAATATTTATTACTCAAATACATCCATATATTAAGTCAGTAGATTTTTGTGCGGGCAGTGGGTCGTTTACCTATAGGCGCACTAGGTGTGTGCCTAGGGCCCCCAAATCTCAGGGGGCGCCGAAATAGTGACAACATTAAATACAATATAACGTCTCAGGTGCCAACAAATGAATGGAAACATTTCATACAAAATAACATCTCAGTGAGCCATCACATGAATGAAAACATTAAAATAAAAAAACATCTCAGGGAGCCTGAATGAATGGAAACATTTCATACAAAATAACATCTCAGTGAGCCATCACATGAATGAAAACATTAAAATAAAAAAACATCTCAGGGAGCCTGAATGAATGGAAACATTTCATAAAAAATAACAACTCAGGGGCCCTTAAATGAATAAAAATTTTCATACAAAATAACATGTCTCACATTTTAAATATTTTATATATTATAATTTATATTCTCTATTTATGCAGCCAAGCATACACATGACAAGTGTATTGTGGTAATTCATAATTGCTTTGTTAATGTGAATATCAATTGGCTGAATTAGTTGTATTTGTAAGAGCAAAGGCTGCGTGCTATGAGCTTCTTTGCCACTGTTTAATTAAGTGAAATTTTAAAGTAAAATTGCGTATTTCGATATTTGATTCACTTATCTCTGACTTCCTCCCCTTCGTCACAAATCGTCACAGATGTATGACGTCTCCAATGGGTGCATGACGTCATGTATAGATGGGCCCCTCAGACTCAGTGTATAGGCCTAAATTCAGAGGGCTCCAACAAATTTTTTGCCCAGGGCCCCATTTTCTATAAACGCGCCTCTGTATGCGGGTAGTTCTAGTAACTGGGTTCAACCATAAAACAAATAAGTAAGTAAGTAGATTCTATTATTATTATTACTATTATTATTATTATTGTTGTTGTTGTTGTTGCAGGTTCTCATCTCCTGATGAAACTGCTAATAAAACATATATGAAATAAATAATCCATGGCAGAAGAATGTTTTTACTCTACTTCTTTACTTAACGGAAGACCAATGACTACTGGCTAATACAGAGTAATACTTCAAAGACTTAATTGGTGGCAGCAGTCAACTTCTTTCAGCCAAGGTCTATAATCGTGCCTTTAAACACACAAACATTCATAAGAAAAAAAGATACCTAAATCCTATGCCAATCAGCTGCAGCAAGTTGCCTGCTGACATCTGACGACTGATTGCCAAAGTCAATACGCCATCTAGTGAATGAAATAAGTCTTACATTTTCCAGCGCCGCATTCTTCAGTCATGTTGATGAAATCATCTGTTACAAAGGGCAACTACATGAAGTTGAGAATCGTTACAATATGACTAAGGTAAGTGAGACTAATTCCCGACGATGGGAATGAAGATGTTATTGGCCACTGACTTTCATAGACTTCAGAAATCTCACCTGATGCCCTTAAAGAGCACAAAACCATAACCACTCTAAGCCACAGCACCATAAACCAGTCTAAACCACAGCCCCATAAACCAGTCTAAACCACAGCACCATAAACCAGCCTAAACCATAGCACCATAAACCAGTCTAAACCACAGCACCATAAACCAGCCTAAACCACAGCACCATAAACCAGTCTAAACCATAGCACAATTAACCAGTCTAAACCACAGCACCATAAACCAGTCTAAACCACAGCGCCATAAAACAGCCTAAACCATAGCACCATAAACCAGCCTAAACCACAGCACAATAAACCAGCCTAAACCACAGCACCATAAACCAGTCTAAACCACAGCACCATAAACCAGTCAAAACCACAGCACCATAAACAGTCTAAACCACAGCACCATAAACCAGTCTAAACCACAGCACCATAAAGCTATCATTGCCAGTAACTCATTGGACATAATAGAAGGGAAGTCTGTCCCTACTGCAGACTAACTGTTATGCTTAATAATTATAATTGAAATAGATCTCTATATATATATATAAGGAGAAGATTCTGTATCGTCTGTCTGTCTGTCCGGCTATACATTTGCACAGTTTTAGAGCTATTGACTCGAAACCTTCACCGTTGACTCGGGGAACACCTGGGACACGCAGTCGAGGGGTTCGCCCTCTTCCTGGTCTTCAGGGCCAAAAACCTGTCTCAGGACCCCCAAGGAAAGTTTCCTTCTCAATCACCAGGAGCGTCTCGCTGAACCACCTGCTGCACATTTGCCGACATGTGCACAAGATATTTGTCTGCCACACCTTTTGCTCTTTTACACCGTCATGAATGAATGGACGGTTTGGGAGATATCCTACAGATAGCACGTATACAGTAGTTGGCCATCGTTTGCACAGTCGGTCACATGGGTATGTACTGTGTACGCATCAGTGTCTTTACAGAATGTATATAAGCACCATTCATGGCCCAAGAACCTGTCTCAACCCGTGCAACGCCGGGCTCCCCAGCTAGTTATAAATACTTCTTCAACCACAAAAGTGAAACATGAACATAACTAGTAAAACTACTCTCTAGAAAATCGTGAAGACTATATTCTTCGAGTGTACATCTGACAAGAAGTCTACAACGTAATCTCCAAACTTCGAAAGCGACACTTGAAAGTCAAGCGCAGGGCACCAGTTAATTCACGAGCACTTATTAAATTAGAGGGGTTGTTCCAAGGATAGTTCGTGGGAGGTCAGAGTTCGGTTGCCATGGGGTCAGCAAAGGCAGAGTATCTGTTAAGGAGGGTGTCGTTTTGGTCAAGGATTGACAGATGGAATATCACTAGAGTGTGTAATTCAGATTACCCATCACTTAACGAATCAGGTTTCGATCTGAATAACCCATCTTCTGATAAGGGTTGACACAGACTGATGCAATCGAGTTAATGTTGCAGCAAGAACTAAATCAAGAAACAGAAACCTTTGACAGTCTCAGTCTGTCTATCTCTTACTCTCTCAGTCTGCATGTATGTATGTCTCTCTGTATGGCTGGGTTATTATGTCTCAATGTACTACTGTTAATTATATGTTACATGCAGCAAGTATTTGAAAGAGAACTCAGTTTCTTTTTACACATCTCCAGAATGGATAAGAACAGGATGCAGAAGCACTTCACATTGAGAATGATGGACGGTTGAGAGGGATCAGAGGTCAACTAAACAGAGAATGGGACTCATTGGTGTACAGTAGAGAAGCAAATGGATCAATCTATTGAGACAATCACATGCACTAAAAGAATATATACACACATGCATGCATGTATGTATGTACATACAAAACATACATATATAGTTACATACATATATATATATATATACAATAACAAAATAATAATCAGGGACTTAACAGTGATCATTGGTATCTAAATAAAAGAAAAACTCATCAAGCCTTGTGTGTCTTACATCTGCGTTATGGCTGCTGTAGAAGTTAATTTATAGATTCGATGAAGAAATGGGAACAGACTGAGTGGGATAAGCAGCTGAAGACACTCTAAATGCTTCATCATAAATAGGTCCAAGACTAGAGCTGTACCGATTAATCTGGCCGATTATAGAGATATCGGCAATATCGGCAATATCGGCAAGATTATTGGCGCCGATATTTTAAAAAAAAATTATTTTATAATATTATTTTTTAAGTCTATAAAAGCAAAATGACGACAGCAACAACACTGGGTCGGTAAAGAAGGCATTTCGTTCCGTTCCCATATCGTTGTCAATGGCTCATCGAGCCAATGACTTCTTCAGACCATTGGTGAGACCACCCAGTGTGCTAGTATAGACCGTAGGAATGAGTCAACATAGGTCTTGTGCAGAGTGAGTCATAGTACCGGCTTATGGGCCAAGGAATGGCTGGCCAATTCAACAGATAAACCGATGAATATACATCGTGGAGGCATGCCTAATGAATACATTTTAGCTGCCAATCAGATCTCCCCGACACATATCGGTCGCCTGAGACTAGATGGGCGGCTGTGAATTGGCCAGCCGTTCTTTGGCCTTTAATTACCCTGGGCACAGTTTGACGGCGGGCGGTGTGACTAATCTGTATTGCCTGCCTAGGATTAGTCCCCAACTACATGCATACGTCTCCTACGGAGCAAGTGTTTGCTTGTATCACAACAATAGGCAGTAGCAGTAGGTCTATCTTTTGGAACCGGACACCTTGGGAAACACAAAGAAATAATCGGCTAAATAATCGGCTAAATAGTCGGGTATCGGCAAATGAATAATCGGCAATAATCGGTATCGGCATAATCGGCAAAAAGTGATATCGGTACAGCTCTTTCTAAGACATCATTGAGGAGTCCATGAGATAGGAATTCTGGGTGTCACCATCTCTGATCGAATTGGCTTTGAGACACATGTTCGCTCTTCGTGTTTTAATCGCCCACGGTCTCAATGGTCAACGATTGTTTGATGTTTGATGTTGTTCAATCAACTGCCCTTGCACGGTTACTCCACACCTCCCCCTCCCCATTTGGTGGAGATTCGCCAAATGAAGAGGAACGAAATCGCCTCAGTGGTCGCCTCAGAAAATTTATCCGTTCTGGCTTCCATCCTGGGCATCAACGTTTGGACAGAACTAAACGAAAGCAGTAGCAAATTGCAAAGCTTCAGACAAGCAACAGAAAATGGGTCAGAATATGACCACTTATAGATGTAATGTAATGTAATGTAAATGAACATTTCTAAATCGCCACTTCAAGATATCTTCTCCGAGGCACTCACTCTCTGCGCTGGTCTATATGATGTTAACTATCATGTAATATAGATAATTTACATCAGTTAGCAAAATAGTCACCAGCGGCAGGTCCAGCACAGGCATGGAACCAACCAACGGATTCCCTTTGACAGCTGACAGATAGCATGGATGTTCAAAGGCTCTGGGCCAAGATACATCAATAGGGTAGAGCAACGACTGTAGATATCCTGGCAATCACGATGATGATGTCTGATGTCGATAAGTAGTCCCTAACTGGTGAAAGATGACGCATGTCCAGATATTCATTGGGGCACAAGAAGAACGTAGAAAAGGAATTAGTGTGTTGGTCGATAGATTGAAAAACCACTCATGACTATCCATCAAGGTTACTCCAATGGCTGCACCATCCGCCCTCCACTGACGAAAACACATAGCTACAGAGGCGCACAAAATCCGCACCGCTATGACTCGACCACACACATCAGAAGGATGGGCTCTGATGCAGTCACATGGCCTAGGTGACTTTAGAACAAAATGCCTCTTAAACATACAAAATCCTTGGCGAAGTGCTTAATGTCCTGTACGTAAACCTAGCACTAGAGAACTCCAACATGTTCGAAGTTAGGCTTACTGAGTAAATGCTACATTTAGATGAAAATATCCGTCGAAATGACAAGCAGTTGATCAATCGACCAACATGCCTGATAAGATGTGCATAACTATGCAAGATTGTGGAGGTTTTTATGCATTTCTAAATATCTATATCGCTGACATTAAGTGCTTTTTAAAATGACTATTTGTCCAGGGCTTTGTCCTGATTTTACTGCCAAGCATTCATTTTATTCAGAGCCTTGGTTTTGCCTTTGCCTCTTTCTACCCTTATAAATTGTTGATTAGCATAGTTAGCCCTGTGTTCGTATGCTTTGCCTTGTCGCAGGAAGTTGTGTCCGTCTATGAAATGCCAGGCTCTTCTTCTTGGATCTTCAAGAGTTAAGTTCAGATTGAATGTAAACATAAGCGAACTTAAATTCTCTACAACAAAACAATATTTTGAACTGAACATAGTTGCAATAATCTAGAAATTCACAGGGCAACCTTTTTGGCACCAAGGCACATTTGAGAGCTTGGAAATTCAGATGGCACATCATTGAAATTAAATAAATTTTTTATGTTTAATTTTGAGCAATTTTATGGCTGTTGTTTTTAAATCTTGCATTTAAGCATTTTCTATGGGAAAAAAAGGCTTACTTTAGGCCTACAGTTTTATATAGGAAATTAGTCCAGCAATATCTGAAAAAAAAATATCATATGCAATAAGCTACACAAATAATTTACAAGTTTATATCAATATTTTGACAGTTTGATCACTAAATAATGCTTGCTATAATCTTAAAATTAATAAAAAAGTTCCACACATTACTTTAACTTTAGGCCAGACAGACTTACATTGTGTTAGCAGCGGCTGCAGCTAAAGTGTTAAACTAAGCAAAAGCTTAGATTACAATTTTATTAGAATTATACCGGTAGATCGTTAGAAGAAATATTAACAGACTGATAAACAGAAAAATTTCCCTTTTTCATTAAAACAGATACATTGCAATTTAGTTTCATTCGAACATGATTTTATTGATTTTTAATTTGAATTTTTTATTACGGTCGCGGCACACTTGGCGGTGCCTTAAGGCACACCAATGTGTTGTGGCACATCAGTTGAGAACCACTGCATCATCATGATCATTTCAAGTTCTTACTGCCAACCATTTGACATCAGTTTTGAATAAGTGATCTCAATTTTTCTTTGTCATTTTGCCAACTCCATTGCTTTCCTGACATCTAGTATAAGTTCTGTTATAAATTGAATTACATTTTCAATCCAATTACTCAACTAGGCTGTTTTATTTTGATAATGGATATATGCTTTCTATGATTGGAGCAAAATTATTTTGAATAAGAGTCTCTGGTCTGCTACTCTTTAAGTTTTGATCCAGTAAATAAACTATTTGGATAGCTTGTGCTGCTATCCTCACAGATTCTCTCATCTATATCCTGTTGCAGAATGCCACAGACTCTTCAAACAAAGAAGTACTACTGTTTCTTCCAATTTGTTTGGACAGCAGAAACCCGATCCCTAGACAGCAGCTCAACAATTAAACTGCCAACCAAATGCAATCTTTAAACTCTTAGACAGACTGTAACTTCATCTCCATACTTCCGCTAAGCTGTTTATTTAGATTATTTGGTCTAATATTTGGTTTATCTGGATGTCTGTAACACTTGCACAGGTCTTCTGGTTAAACATACGAATCCATTATTAATTATTATAATATCCTGCATTGATCATGGCTTCTGCAGTTGCTGGTCCTAAACCCAGGAAATCCAGCTTAAACCTGAATATTAGATGTACTTCCAAGTAAAACTGTAGTCCTAAACTTTCTTCTCTCAGTGGAAACCGATTACGCTTTCAGTTTCATCTGAAACGATTCATATTTGCTGCTGTAATAACAATAACCATCAATTTAAGTTGTAATCTTTTTCTGAGGTATATATTACTTTTTATGTTTTGCTAGAACTTTGCATATTTAGAAAAGAACTCTACATTACGTATAATTCTAATTCTGTTGCCTATCTAGATATATAGGATCCGCCCCTTGTGCAGAAACAGATGAGCAGAAATATTGCATCAAGAAATAAAAAACTGAACATCAGATGTTGAAGAAAACGTGGCAAAGGCTCTGCTACAAAGGCAGAAGTAACGAACAAGAGATTAGATGAGAATATAAGACAGTCAGTGGATTTAGTTTCACAGATCATGTTAAACATCATTATTATCTATTAGATGCAATGATGTCCGAATGATGATCATCTCAGTTTCTCTTCCACTCAGAAGAACACATCTGCTGCATCTCTGCCATCAGCAAAGCCACAATTAAACAAGAACATGAATCATCATCAGCGCTCATTCTGCTGTCTATTGCTCTCTCTCTCTCTCTTTCTCTCTCTGTCTCTCTCTCTGTCTCACACACACACGCACGCACAACCAGATTTCCACTGAGGTAAGACTGTAGCTGGAAGCAGACGTGAAAGGAGAAGGAAGAGGATGACAAGGCTGAAATGGAGAAAGACCACATGGAAGAGGACAAAGGTAGTGGATAGCAGATCAAGAAGTAAATGCTCTTCTAAATGTGGAAGAGCATTGGAGGAAGCAGAAGATCAGAGGAAGGGTGGATAGAAGTACTTTGAAAATCCAATTTAACAGAGGTATTATTTTATACGAAAGTGTCTACTATACAATTATATCATGAAGAAGATGCAAATATAGAGAATATGAAAATAATGAAACACATCACAATCAGAAATAAAACCATGGATCAGTAAGTAAGTGAATATTCCACAACATAACCACAGTATTACCAGTGTACACACAATTTACTCTTCACTATTCTTCCACACTGAATTTTCTGAATCAATAGGAAATCATTTTCTTAGTTGTCAGTTCTTCAACATCTACACAATACAATCTAACTCTGAAATTGACATTCTCACAAAGTTCAGAACTGTGCACATGACCATATGAAGAACATCGAACATCGACGGTGCTTGTTCAAGGTCCTCACAGGCTCACACAGCGACCGTCTGAGTTGAGGCTTGAACCCATGTCCTCTATGTCACAAGTGACCATGTCCCATAGCCCATGTCGCACAATCTCTGTCACACATTCGATGTCGCACAATTCATGTCCCACGATCCATGTCCCACAATCCATGTCCCACAATTCATGTCGCACAATCCATGTCCCACAATCCATGTCGCACACTCCATGTCGCACAATCCATGTCCCACAATCCATGTCCCACAATCCATGTCCCACAATCCATGTCACACAATCCATGTCCAATGGTGCCAAGAACATAATGTCACTTGGAGTTTCAATGAACAGAAAAACCTTCTGTCTGTGTCAAGCATCAAAGTTTCAGAAGTTAGATGAAAGGGTCTTTGAGAGAGTTTCTCAGAGATGAAAATGATGAAGCTCTCATCTATTCACACCGCAGTCACACATTCTTCAACAAATCAGAGCACAAGCTGAAATAAATGCTCCAAATAAAATGCAAAGCTACATTTGCTGTCTGTAACGAAAGGCAAAACTCAAATCCATCAATTGCTGGATTAATTAATAATTACTGAAGATGAGAGCAGACATTTATTAAGTTAATCATTAATAGTCATAGAAAAGAGTCTGCTTAGTCATGATGATGACCCTTAGGACAATCAAAGTAGCAAGGTATGTGTGCATTCATCGTCTGCTGAGCTACTGCTATTAGTGCTGCTGCTGCTGCTGCCGTGTCAACAGATGCTGAACGGATGAGACCATAACAGAAGCAATGACAACGATTGTCGTCGTCACTCAGAAAAAAGAACCAAAGCAAATAGCAAAGTGAATAGGACAAGTAAAACACTTGTATTAGATGATAACATTGTACAGAATGTCAACAATTACTTTTGTCAGAGTCTTTCTCAAGGAAGCAACACTCTGAATGACCTAGTAGTCAAAGATCAAAAGCAAAACTCATTTAGAAGGATAGACACTTACCTCCAATCACAGGCAACCAGAACAAATAAATGGACATAAACAGAGGTGCTGAAAAAGGTAATTAAAATATGGCCCAGGAACCCATTCCCATTTTCAGTGGGTATCTAAGTACCCATCACGATGACATTTCAAAAGAAACATCACCCTCCATCACATGTGCATCAGATGGACAAATTAATCACGATTATAGTTATTAGCCAAGACAAATTAAGCCGAATAATTCTTGAGCAGTGTCTGTGCTTGATACCTGATGGATTTTCGTTTCTATCAGATATAGTCGTCACCGTGGTTTCCGGTCAAACAAATCTACCTCCTGGACAAGTCCCTTGCCTATGGATATGGGGTGGGAGACTGGGAGTCGTTTTGGGCGATCCTGCCAAATCCATGTCCCATGTTTGGAGGCCTGGATGAACCACATGATCATACCCACGGGAGGACTCAACAAATGCAACATTCGAGGTAGGATCCATGGCCTACTCGAATCACTGAGTGGCTGGTGAACATTTCTATTGGGATTTCAGTGTAAGAGAGAATTACTTCATTCTCGGTAAGTTCATTATGGGTTTCACTTGTAAAATTTATAATCACACTTTCATTTAACTTTGCTAAATTCTATTTCAAATGCTAAATTACTTTTATATTTCTATTGGGATATTTTACTTTCAGAGCAATTAAAATAAACTCTTGAGCTAGTCTCGTAAACATTTCATACTGAGATAGAATAGCATCATTCAAAGACTCTAAAGACACAGCAAATGTGCTAAGTGACATGAACGCAAAATTGACAATGCTTCGAATGTATAGAATATTATCCACTTATATAGAACCTGTATATCTGACATCTGGAGAAACTGTAGAAACAGAACAGAAAAGAGTCAAATTAAACCTTAAGCTTTACAAACATTTCTGCTGGGAGCTCTAAGAAGACGTCCTGAAAAGATGTCAGCAAACAATACTGAAAAGGTGAAAAGAAATTCTTGCTCATATCACATAAAACTCTTGTTATGCTCAGTGGGGGTGTATTTTTTTCTTCTTCACATAAAACTGATGCATTGTGCATCAAACCAGTCATAAAGTTGATATATTGAGAGGAAAACAATTTCAAAAAGGATTCGCTTTGGGACAGTAGTTGGAGCCATACAATATCTTAAACCAAGGAGGGCAACATTGTTCCTCCCTCTAAAAAACTGCTGCCATTGATCAGGAGGGATAAACAAGGACAGAGACGAGGCAGAGAAGTCTCAGAGAAGTGTCATTCTAGACATTGAGTGACACTGGGAAGGATGGATGTGAATGACAGTCAGTCCAGTCAATCTAAATGCTGTGGACGCTGGTGCCCCATCGTCATGGTGCGGACCCTGCTGCCACATCGTCCACAAGTGCACAAATGACAATTTTTGTGCAAGGATGACAGATGCCTTGAGCAGTTGCCCCAATGCTGCTGCTGTGGGCAGCGGCAGCAGACGACAACCTGTCGTCTGTCTCCCTCTGTCGACAGACAGCCAGGCCATCATCATCATCAGCTTCACTATAAGGACCATAATGCCCAACCGCATGGCGCCACATAATGAGACAAAAGACAGATCAATAACAGCCACACATCCACACATCCACACAGCTCACATGTCCACCGTCCGTCGCCCACGCATGCATTTCTACATTGAGAATGATTTAGCACAGTCACAACTGAAGACAACACAACAATGACCTATGACCTACACAGGATCTTACAATGAAACTGCACATGCATGTGAAGAGATGAAGAACAGAGGGATGGGGTTCTACACCCACCAGCCCATATAGGCATAGACTCAGCCTTCCGCTCCCTAGGTGTGACAGAGGTGATGGTATAATGAGCAGCAGAACAGATCGACACCCTACTGGCTGCCAAACAGTTCAACCACTCTTGTTGTTTAACCTACTATCATATGCTCTATTATGTAATCATAAGTACTGCTGTCTGTCTGTCTGTCAGTATATGAATTAAAAGAAACGAACCTATTAATTAGACAACTGAGCACATTGAAAAGCCTTACACACAGGAGGATAAATGATATGAGTCATTAGGACCAACAGCAGGACCAGACACATGGCGATCGATCAGTGGACTCTGCTTATTCGTCCAGCCTAATAAATCATCTTGTATGGAGCACATGGTATCAATACAAACCAGAAAGATGCAATCTTAATTGGATGAGACACGGACATTTGTCTCTTTATCTGTCACAGAATTCCACAATATTTAACAACAGTAAAGAAAAGGGCTACACTCCAAGCATTCCTCACAGTCCAAATATCATCATTTATTACTTTCTAACTTCTATAGTGCCCATGTCAAATGCCCAAGACATCAACCATTGAAGCACCAAAACCAAGTTATAATAGGTCAGTGTTTGTTACACCAGTCCACTAAGACAAAGAGGAGGAGGAGGAGGAGGAGGAGGAGGAGGAGGAGGAGGAGGAGGAGGAGGAGGAGGAGGAGGAGGAGGAGGAGGAGGAGGAGGAGGAGAAGGAGGAGGAGGAGGAGGAGGAGGAGGAGGAGGAGGAGGAGCAATTTGAAAAAGGTCATTCTTAAGTTCAGAATGAAATAACATAATCACCAGATACAGGGAGAGAGCTGACACAGGGTCCAGCAGCTGAACAAATAAACCAGGTCCTTCCCCATCATCACCATCATCATCATCACCATCTCAACATCAGTTGGACAATATCCCTGGAAAGAGGTCATCATAAAAATGAGCACAAGCACTTCATGTCATCCAGATTTGCAGAAGTAGAACCAATCAGTGGCTGATGCAATAAAAAATCAGCATCTGAGTCTCCTGATTATGAGCCTATGTTGGGCCAACAGAAAATTCATGTTAAAATCTGATAAGGGCCTACAATTAACAGCATTTTACAACTTTTAATACAAACTTTAAACATAAACACAAGCAGTGGCACAAATTCAAATTTTGGGACCTCAGCAGATTATTCCAATAGTAGAAGTGTGTACTCTGTCAGATCCTAATCTCTCTTTTTTCTTCCTTCAGATGTGTGCCGATGATGAGGTTTTTACATAATGGCTCCATTTCTGTCTGTCTCTGATTGCATCCAGGGCTGTTCTCATGTCCATGTTATTTTCTTCAAGATCTTGTCTCACATTTTCCATCCATGTCTTTGTCTGTCTTCCTCCACTCAGGGTCCCTGGTAGTGCCCCACTTGCTAAAATCTCAACTCTTTCCACAGAAGGCCAGTGCAAGAAGCAATGACTTGCAATTTGGGAAACTTCATCAAAATCAAGGCCAATCAATGACTTATGAAGCAATTGTAACTTGTACAAATGCATCTTTTGTGTCAGTCAAGACAACTGGAAACTAGAACACTAGCGAATGGACTACAGAGGTGCATAAGCTCTTCTAGGCGCTGCACGCGTGTATCGAGACACCTAAGACAGTGTGCATTTTAAGTAACTCACGTTATGTCTTAGTCTTGTATTGTCTTGCAAGTGAAAATGAATGGATCGCCTAGTGGCTTGAGAAAGACAAATTGGAATTAATTGACACGATGAGTCACTACCAGTGACACCCAACATATATCCCAGTGAAGGAAGGAGGGAGTTGAGCCAATCGACCCAGTGCAGCTGCTGGCAGTATAGGAGGATTTTCACAAAGGAGGGATTCCAGCCTATCAAATGACATCCAAATCAGCCAAACAGCTAATAGTAATTGTAGATTGTAATTGTAATTGTAATTCAAAAGAAATCCAAATGTCAGCATCAATTAATAGTTCAGACTATTGTTGTCAGGCAAGGCAATCAATGTACGCCTTGCATATAATGGCGCATGGCCTCTCAGGACTATTGCTTTTTGACGTGGTGCGTTCGACTACAGTGGCCCGCATGCTGTATGCGGCCCCGGCCTGGTGGGGGTACGTGGGACAGCAGGAACATGCCCAGGTACAGTCAGTGATGAATAGACTGATTCGCCAATGCTATCTACCAGATGATGTTCCTCCTTTCGAACATTTGATCCGGTTGGCCGATACGAGTCTATTCAAAGCAATACTGGAGAACCCAGGTCATGTACAGCACCGGTTCCTTCCTCCTATAAAGGCGACTTTCCACTCCCTACGTCTGCGCCCACATGACCGTGAAATCCCACAGGCAGGCAATCTAGAGCGAAACTCCTTTTTAATGAGAATGTTGTATTATTAAAATTAATGTATTTTAAAGAACATCTGCTAATCCCCACAACTGCATGTATGTTGCAGACAATCTAGAGTGGAAATTATTTTTCAAGTGTTTAATTAGAATGCTGTACTTTAAAATGTTTTGTACACCAGAGTGCAGATAAGCAGTTGGTTCAATAAAGAATATACTTACTTACTTACTTACTTACTTAACAACATGTGAACTTCCCATGTTGACACTATGAACAATGCCCTTGATCCATTCTCCACCTCTAAATTGTCTCATTGGTCGCCCATTAATTGTCTCCAAGCAAGACATCATTGACATCCTTCTATTAGACCATCCCTCTTCCCTACCATCCCTCTTCCATACCATCCCTCTTCCATACCATCCCTCTTCCCTACCATCCCTCTTCCCTACCATCCCTCTTCCATACCATCCCTCTTCCCTACCATCCCTCTTCCATACCATCCCTCTTCCCTACCATCCCTCTTCCCTACCATCCCTCTTCCATACCATCCCTCTTTCCTACCATCCCTCTTCCATACCATCCCTCTTCCATACCATCCCTCTTCCATACCATCCCTCTTCCATACCATCCCTCTTCCCTACCATCCCTCTTCCATACCATCCCTCTTCCATACCATCCCTCTTCCCTACCATCCCTCTTCCCTACCATCCCTCTTCCATACCATCCCTCTTCCATACCATCCCTCTTCCATACCATCCCTCTTCCATACCATCCCTCTTCCCTACCATCCCTCTTCCCTACCATCCCTCTTCCATACCATCCCTCTTCCCTACCATCCCTCTTCCCTACCATCCCTCTTCCATACCATCCCTCTTCCATACCATCCCTCTTCCCTACCATCCCTCTTCCCTACCATCCCTCTTCCATACCATCCCTCTTCCCTACCATCCCTCTTCCCTACCATCCCTCTTCCCTACCATCCCTCTTCCATACCATCCCTCTTCCATACCATCCCTCTTCCATACCATCCCTCTTCCCTACCATCCCTCTTCCATACCATCCCTCTTCCATACCATCCCTCTTCCCTACCATCCCTCTTCCCTACCATCCCTCTTCCCTACCATCCCTCTTCCATACCATCCCTCTTCCCTACCATCCCTCTTCCCTACCATCCCTCTTCCCTACCATCCCTCTTCCCTACCATCCCTCTTCCATACCATCCCTCTTCCATACCATCCCTCTTCCATACCATCCCTCTTCCCTACCATCCCTCTTCCATACCATCCCTCTTCCATACCATCCCTCTTCCCTACCATCCCTCTTCCCTACCATCCCTCTTCCCTACCATCCCTCTTCCATACCATCCCTCTTCCCTACCATCCCTCTTCCCTACCATCCCTCTTCCATACCATCCCTCTTCCCTACCATCCCTCTTCCATACCATCCCTCTTCCATACCATCCCTCTTCCCTACCATCCCTCTTCCATACCATCCCTCTTCCATACCATCCCTCTTCCCTACCATCCCTCTTCCCTACCATCCCTCTTCCATACCATCCCTCTTCCATACCATCCCTCTTCCCTACCATCCCTCTTCCATACCATCCCTCTTCCATACCATCCCTCTTCCCTACCATCCCTCTTCCATACCATCCCTCTTCCATACCATCCCTCTTCCCTACCATCCCTCTTCCCTACCATCCCTCTTACATACCATCCCTCTTCCCTACCATTCCTCTTCCCTACCATCCCTCTTCCATACCATCCCTCTTCCATACCATCCCTCTTCCATACCATCCCTCTTCCCTACCATCCCTCTTCCATACCATCCCTCTTCCCTACCATCCCTCTTCCCTACCATCCCTCTTCCCTACCATCCCTCTTCCATACCATCCCTCTTCCATACCATTTCTCTTCCCTACCATCCCTCTTTCCTACCATCCCTCTTCCATACCATCCCTCTTCCATACCATTTCTCTTCCCTACCATCCCTCTTTCCTACCATCCCTCTTCCATACCATCCCTCTTCACTCAATGATATCCTATCCTGCAACCAATCCACCCTCACCAATCATTCTGATACTTGTTGTGTAGGGTTCATTACCAAACACAGCATTCACAGAAGTTCTTTGCTCATCTCTTTATCTTATCACTTAATCTTATCACCCTACTCTACCAAATCCTCCTGCCACATCACTCTAATCCATTCCAAGCAACCATTCATCTTTAGTTCTCCAACAGATTCATACACCACAATTCATCTCAACTCTGAAACAATCGCCATCCTCAACTTCATAAATTCTCTATTCTGTAACCCATTGTGAATAATTGGTACACAACGCTGAGCTTTTAAATTTAAGCTGTATTTTAGAAATTCTCAAGTTTACAATATAAAAAGTGCAAATGATACAATAAAAATAAATACACATAATGGCCTCACTCTGCATAAAGATAGTGTGTGCAGATGTGCTCATTTGTGTGCATGTAGGTGTGTGCGTTTGACTGTTTGTTTAATTGTGTGTGTGTGTGTGTGTGTGTGTGTGCGCGCGTGCTTGCATGCGTGCGTACGTGCGTGTCACTGTAAATTATCATTTGCTCATTTGTGTAATTCAGTTCATTCACTTCATAAAGTCTCTCAACAGAAGCTACATGCATATGGGTTGAATGGTAGATGATAACCCATCAGGATATTAGTCAGAGCCAGCAGCAGCAGCAGCAGCAGTCACACAAAGGAGTCAGCAAATAATGCATCCTCAGGTGCATCCTCGACTCATCCGGCATCCCTCACTGCACACCTGAGGCTGACCACCATCATCATCATTGATCAACATCTTCATCATCATCATCACCACTAGAAAGGCTGTCACATTCATGTCAAATACAGATGACCAGTTAGTTATATTCAGAGAATATGGTTTTAATGCTGCTTAGTGCTAAGGACAATCGTACTTATAGTAGTACATCCTGGGTTTAAGACACAGAAGAGGAAAGCAATCAGACTGTAGTAAGCCTATTTTCACCTGGACACTGATCAATAAATCACACAGGTGACTGTGCTACCTCGTCAACGGCTGGATGTATAGACAGTGGATGGTCTCAAAACAGCTTGAGCTGCAGACCCTAGCCAAGCAGAAAGGTTTCATACTCTCCTAGTTAACACCCCCAACAACACTTCCCACTTCTGCCACATCAACAATAACCTAAGTTATGTAACTATTCTGCAAGAAAACATCATCTGCTCTTCGAGGGCCTCACCCTGGACAGACAACAATAACGTAAGTTATGTAACTATTCTGCAAGAAAACATCATCTGCTCTTCGAGGGCCTCACCCTGGACAGAGAAATTAAGGTTGGCAGACATGTACTCCTTTTTCTTTTTTACCTCTATCCTTTGTCCAACGGCCAAAGTTAAAAACCTGGAATGTATACTTGTCAAAGTATACTATTATTTCATGGCAGTCTTTGATGACTGACATTGGATTTTGATGGCAATTATTCTTACCAAGTATGGGTATTTTGGGACCCTCTTTTATTGACATTTGGTAATCTGGTAGATGAAGAATGTCTCTTCTATACACACATCATTGGCAACAAGGATTTCACTACTTAGATCAGCGTTTCCCAATCTTTTTTGACCGCGGAACCCTTTTGATCTTCAAAATGTTTAGCGGAATCCCATTCAAAACCATCATATTCTGTTGCAGGTACAACGTACGCTTGAGAATGCAGATAATAACAGGTGTAGGCCTAGATTAGGTTAAACCAGCGTTTCCCAATCTTTTTTGGCCGTGGAACCCCTTTTGGTCTTAAATTTTTGGCGCCCGCCCAAAATTAAACATATTCTGTGGTAGGTACAAATGCTTGGGAATGCAGACAATTATAGGTTTAGGCCTAAATTTGATTAATAATAGCACAAATATTCATGACAAGGACATAATGAATTCTCTTTCATATAAAGTTACACACAGATGTTAAGTAAAATCCTCCATTTGTTCACACTGAAGGTTTTTCGCGGAACCCTTGTCTTCATCTCACGGAACCCTAGGGTTCTGCGGAACCCAGTTTGGGAAACGCTGCCTTAGATAAATACATAATCATTAATGAAGGAGATTCAATTGATTGCTTAAATAAATACTATGATGATCCTTAGTAGAAAAAGCCTCAATTGATTTCCTAAGGCTTTGCAATGTGTCTTAGTTACTTCAGAGATCATCTGAATCACTCCGGTGTCCAGGGTAAAACATTCAGTGCATTTTCTTTTGTGTTGCCTTCCAGCCATCTTTGTCTTCCTTAGGCAATCCATGCATCTGGGAACCATACATAAAGATAAGTCAATGCCCCTAATGATAATAAGTGATAGCTATACCCCTCTTACAGTACTTCAGAGTGTTTCTGAAACTAAGGTTAAACCGCTGAAGCACATATCTTCACCTGGCAGAGGATGATTAAACAGCAGATAAACTGACAGATCATTTTCGTTAAGGCAATCACAATTGATTGGCATGAAACGTTTGATAAAAGTTTCTTCCCCACAATTGATTGTCCAGTGCAGCACCAGTCAGAAGGTTGTTGATGCTGCATACAGACTGGTCAGACTGACCAGAATGCATGTGCTCTTACTGCAGCCTGAAGCCCAATGGACAACGAAGAAGATTTCGAATGAACTATTGCAACACTATTCCAGCATTAACAGGATCATGCAGGACAACAGCCAGCACCCAATAATAAGTCAAGGAAACTCAGCTTTAACTAGTTAAAGTAAAAACATGGGTTTTTCGTGACCCTCCTTTATAGACTGTTGGCAATCTGGTAGAAGGAGCAATCGCTCCATTTCCATAAGAGATTACATATCATTGATGATGAAAAGCGTCCGGAGTGGAGCTCGTCAAGGAGAACTCGTTCAAGTGATTCGACTATATTTAATGTTTGGGATTTTTTTCATTTTTTTCAATTCTTAAGTTTTGTTTGTACAACTTGATACATTGTATTGTCATGCAAGCGTTAAATCTGTGCGAAATTTCAGCTCTGTAGGTCGACGGGATCATACCGAAAAAAGAGTTGAAAGAACTACGATGATCCGTCCATGACAAACTTAACAAAGTCAAGTTAAATAAAGAGAGTAAACAAAAATTGAGGTGATGAGGGCAGCAGATGACCAATCTCTTGTCTGCATGAGTTATAGAAACAAGATGATGACCTTAGATTATCTCAGATGACCTCTCATCACTTCAGATAAACTTTGAAGGTGTCAGATGACCCGAACCTGAACAAGGTCAACCAGAATGGGTTGCATGCAAAGGGTCAAGCAACACCCTTCAGCAATGGCTAATGGTCTCTGCAGAACAAAGTGAGTGTTCATTATGGAGGACCTGCAAGGTTCAACAATCAACCTTTCTAAGTTTAGCTAAGTAGAGCAGTCACACATCTATGTCAATCAGCCCAGTTCAATACTTCATCCTTCTCTTCTTTCCAGTTCAATACTTCATCCTTCTCTTCTTTCCAGTTCAATACTTCATCCTTCTCTTCTTTCCAGTTCAATACTTCATCCTTCTCTTCTTTCCAGTTCAATACTTCATCCTTCTCTTCTTTCCAGTTCAATACTTCATCCTTCTCTTCTTTCCAGTTCAATACTTCATCCTTCTCTTCTTTCCAGTTCAATACTTCATCCTTCTCTTCTTTCCAGTTCAATACTTATCCTTCTCTTCTTTCCAGTTCAATACTTCATCCTTCTCTTCTTTCCAGTTCAATACTTATCCTTCTCTTCTTTCCAGTTCAATACTTCATCCTTCTCTTCTTTCCAGTTCAATACTTATCCTTCTCTTGCCTACTTTGCCTACTTTAACTGAACATGAGTCCTGTGGTATCACTTCATTTGTATCTGTCCTTTCTTCCACCCTTCCTTCCATTGCTGTTATTGACAGTGGTTATCTGTAACTTCATCTTGTTCCTTTCATTGTGCTGAGCATCTTGATCTTTTTGTTAGGAGGACTAAGACTGCCTTCACCCAATGCAGGGCATTTGCTGTTGTGGGTCCATACACTTGGAATGACCTTCCTCTATCACTAAGGGCTAAACTAATTACTGGTTTCTCTCCGTCATCTACTCACTCTTTAAAGGCATTTCCACGCTGAGAGCACAGCACCTCTGAATAGTTATTCTGTGAGAGGTGCTATATAAATCTAAACATAGAATACAATAGGATGCCTGCATCCAGTTAATTTATGGCTGACAGCCTGACACCATGCTGTTGATACTCCACCCACCCGTCCCCCCACCCCCACCCCCCCCCCTCCGCCCCCCCCCCCCCTCCACCCACCCCCCACCCCCCTCCCATGCAAATAACAGATCAGAAAGCAAAATTCAATGGAAATTCCAACCTAGTAAGCCAACTGAAACTGTGAGTATACACCCAGCTACAAACCCTTGTTTAACACAAAGCAATACAGTTTTTGGACAAGCCATTAGCAAGTCTGCCAGAACCGTTTGACTGTGCAGTAGATCATAAACTGAAGCAGGCAGGCAGTCAGCCACAGGACCCGGTGGCACCGTCGGCCAGCGGACATCCCTCCCATCCAACCATCAGCACCTAGAATCAACATCAGCACAATCCCCATCAATCTGTTTCATTAAGCCAGTGCTCAGGAAGGTCACGGCAAATGGACTAATGGACGGAGGAACGCCGGAAGGATTAATGGATGGAGGAGGAAGAGCCAAAAGGATGGAAGATCGCAGGACAAATGAACTGAAGGAGGACAGACGATGGAATTATTGATTCTATGATACATTATGAGCGGTTGTTAAAGGCCTCTGAGGGATGTCTGCTTAGCAAACAATGACCTCTTTGGAAACACAACAGACACAATTAACATCTTGTTCCTGTCTCCATTCGAAATAAAATTCAGCAAACTCTTTCTCTGTCTCTCTCTCCGTCTCTCTTTCTTGCTCTCTCTCTTTCTCTGACTGAGAAATAACTGAATGCTTCCTTAAAGTGCAGCCATTTTGAACACTGAATAAACTTCTGAAGCTAAACATTCATTTTCTGTAAACAGTGATCATGCAAAAGAAATGCCAGGAACAACTGTTCCATTCAATAGCCTGACTCCCTCCTAGTATCGCCTTCAGTATCGCCTTGAGCTTGACTGCTCATTCATTGAGAGCTTCAATTATATGCTGCATGAGACATATATAAATATATAGCAAACGAAGTCAACAAAGGCTAAAAATCACACCACATCAGTTGGAAATATTAGACTATAATACCAGCAATTGAGAAAACCGGTCATAAAAGCACAAGTTGTTCCTTAGGAAGAGTAACCACCTTTGACGGCAACACTGATCTCTTCAATTCTGCATGTTTACCAAACAGATGAGAATTGCACTTAAATAGTTTTCTCATAACTACAGAGAACACAGCGCATATCCTCATCAACATTGAACTCATCATATGCCATTTAGAAAGACAAGAGTGACTGCAACAGAAAGAGATTAAGAATCTAAGACAAAGAAACTGAACCACACATACGTGTAGGCCTACAGCTGTTGACTGATAGGATTCATTTCAAAGTTCTCTTTCTTACATTCAAAGCGTTGTTGGGTCAAGCTCCACTCTATCTATGTGATCTTATCAGGAAACCTATCTCAGCTACCACCGGACGTCCTCTCCGTTCTTTAGACGGTCACGATCTTCTAGCACCACTGTCTAGAACTGTCACAGCTCAACATCGTGCCTATGCCTCTATTGGCCCTTCGCTATGGAACAGTCTTCCTGCTGTGACTCGTGCTACAATCTTATCTAGTAGCACAACTGTTTCTGCTCGTTCTCTTAAGACTTTTCTTTTCTCTAGGGGTTTTTCGCACTGGGAGCGCCTCTGATTAGGTTGTACTTTGAGAGGCGCTTTATAAATCCGTAAATAGAATAGAATAGAATACAGCAATCAATGTCACCATGGAGGGTATATACAATGGAACTGAAGATGCAAATAAAGAGAATAATGGTTAGAACAAGAAAGCTTTTAGGTCAGCTGAACTGCTAAAGATACTAACTAACCTCTTCTGGTAAACTTGGATCTTATTCTAAAAACTGAAAGATCCCCAAATGATGACATCAGACAATTTATCACTCACTAACAATAGCAACAAACAATGGACAGATAAAAATAATGTTTACTTCAGCTGTATAACTATGGCAAGGAATCGAAATAAGATAGCAAGCAGCTCATTCATTACTTGTATATATTCCTCTTTTGGCAATTGATCCTGGAGTCAAAGGGTATTTTAGGTGACATGCAAATAATCCAACAACTTAACCTACTCTTACAGGTTACACTGCTTATCAATGAACTGTCAACTTTGCATAATGAACTGGAATTTGAAAACTGAATACCAAAGGTAAGAGCAAAGGCATCAGCAGCCTCTACTGCCCTCTCGAAAACTGAATACCAAAGGTAAGAGCAAAGGCATCAGCAGCCTCTACTGCCCTCTCGAAAACTGAATACCAAAGGTAAGAGCAAAGGCATCAGCAGCCTCTACTGCCCTCTCGAAAACTGAATACCAAAGGTAAGAGCAAAGGCATCAGCAGCCTCTACTGCCCTCTCGAAAACTGAATACCAAAGGTAAGAGCAAAGGCATCAGCAGCCTCTACTGC
>OY365817.1:5513730-5656230 GCA_959347315.1 Bimastos eiseni
ACAGAAAAGGTACAACTACACAACTGTTATTCTGTCTTTCTGCACTTTCTCATGGAATTTATGGATTATTTGGTATTTGTGATGGTAAATGGACCTCTTCAGAAACATCTGCAGAATGGAGAAGTTCTTGAAAGTCAGTGCAAACTGAATTCAACTCTTCTGCTCTAGTTTTCTCAACGAACAGAAGAAGTACAGAAATGTTCAAAAAGTTATACGCAGCGAACAGAAAAGTGCTGAAAATGTGTTCATCTCAATGAACACAGCCAACTACTGCGTTTATATGCAGCCGAGCAACTGATCTGAATATGAGTAACATCCTATTTAGACTAAATTTTTGCAAGTAGGACATATTTATGATATGTGGAATGAGTGGAATCATGTCAACCACTTCTTTTATAGCTCTCACTTGATTGCTTGATTTTAATAACATGAATGTGTGCATGCTGATATTGAAGGTTGTTTGTTTATACGTGCGAGCTGGATGCGGGCTGCTATTAACTGATGCATGATAAATACCGCGAATCTATCACGCGTTCGTCAGACTCACACGGGTTACGATGATATTCGTCAGACATGTGCGGGGCTACGATGCTAAGGCTTATGAATTTGTGAATCCAACCATCAACCAAAATTATAAGAAAAAATAATATTACATTGGTCGAGGAATCACCCCTCAGCCATTGGCAATTGCTCCACTGAGAAGGTCCCATGCCTGGAAATGCCTACGCTTCCATCCCTTCGTCCTTACTTACATGAGCCAGTCCATATGAATTGAGTTTTTGAGGAATTAAAACTTGTCTGATTTGATGCAATAAAGTATCTTCTTCAGTTACATCCATATTAGCCTTTAGTTTCAATAGGTAGATGAGCACTTTGATTGGGTTACATGCCACTGCCTCGTGCAGTTGAACACGCACTGGAATCACTGGGTGAATGAGTGGTCCTTGAATGAATTCAAGGTCTCTCATGATCTGCAGTGTCAGATATGTCATGCACACAAATGATGATGACTTATCCATAGCATCACAGATGATATGAAACTATATCCTCTTTGATGCAGCTAATATGTGCTTCTGGACGAATACTTCTCTATGACAGATCACTTGGATCAGTTCCTGTGTCTATCAGTTGCGCTAGATACTATTCAGCTCCACATTTACCCATGATCTTTACGTTCAGCCTCTCAACATACTCTTTGTATCTTTTGCTCACACAACCATGACACAGTCCAGGGCGTTTGCATTTGCTGGCCCCACAGTGTGGAATGGTCTCTCTCCGGTGGTCCACTCCCTTCCTAGGGCACCCTCTGATACATTGCATCGACACATCAGGACTCTTCTTTTTACTCGGGCCTGGATAGGGAGCGCCTCTGAGTAGTCGTCTTGGAGGGGCGCTATATTAAATTCATATAAATTCAATTCACATTGATCCTCCTTTTCTCATTTTCATTAATCAGTTATCTTGCATGACATCATGGGCTTGAGAGAAGAAGCAAAAATTGATTGTTTGATAAATGTGCTTGAATTTTGATTGAAATTTGTTTTGAAGGCCTCCTATGTTTGTGACAGCTGTGCCAAGAGACTAGTTTTCTATATTGCCAAGCAAATTTCCTTTTGATAAACTTGTTAGTATGTACCTAAATTAGGGCATAACCGAGTAGACAATTTTCACTGGGTACCAAATCCGAGTATTTGGATGAACTATTTGCCGGATCCAGGTACAAACCGAATAGTAGCGGCAAATCTGGTCAGTGAGTAGTGATGGTGCTGGCCTTGAAAATTTGGTATGCAATAGCGGCAATACGCATGTTCTGCACACAATGTATATTTAAAACATATTGAAAGATGTATAAAAAATCGATCTTATATCTTTCTTTTGCTTCGCGATTGCGTATTTTGCTTTCGTGCAGCGCTGCCACTACCAGCGAGTACCATCCGTAGGCAAAGCATAGTTAACCTGCCATGTGCACGGCTACGGAGAACTATCTTTAGTCAACACAGAGTCTATAGCAATATCCTTCATAAAGCATATTGTCGCACTCTAGGCTATAACAATATATTTATTATTTAATAACTTAATTTGTCAAAAAACTGTAAAACCTTGTTATAAAATTTGAAATATGAAGGTATCAACAACGTCTTTACTATCTACTGTTTACCGGAAAGTGGTGGAGCCAATTCACGTGGGAAAATTACTGATTTGGTTGCCACCTGGGAATGCAACCAGAAGTAATTAAAATGTATAAATTAACATCATTATTTTAAAGAAAATTCAATGGAATGTTAAGTTCTTGTTTAATTAATCAATAACTTAGAAGTAAGTCCGTTAGTCCTAAATTAACTTGATGAAAAAATATCATTTTATCAAAAAAATTATTTTTTTCTAAAAAGTTATTTTTGGCTATTTGCGGGGGTAATATTTGCTGAGGCAAATACTTCCGAATATCCAATATTCGGCCGAGGCGAATGTCCGAGGCGATTTCCGGTTATGCCCCACCACCAGGCAGCCATCACAGTGCATATTGATGACTGCCATAGCTGAATGTCATTAAGCAACAGGTTCGTGACAATGAGATAACCACAGAAACATCCACTGACAAATGACTAGTGGTTGGTTGTACGGTGCAACACTTGATTGAGGTGACACATCAAGACGACAGACTGACAGCGCCGTTGGTTCATTGGTTTCTTTGGTCAGTATTAAAATCTTTTACTGATTTCGGTGGTCAAGTAATGGTCATTTTCTTAAATTGTCTGAGTGAATGTGTGCATTTGAGTGTAATTGTGTTGGATGAGTGTATAGTATATGAGCATCTCATGTCAACATTGATCATCAGTCGTCTCTGGGGGTGAGGGGGGGCGAGGAGGGGGGTGAGGGGGGGGGGTGAGGGGGGGTGTTGAGAGATTCTTTTGCTGACATCAGCAATCCTTGACAAGTTAGAACTGTCTGTGGATTTGTACAAGCTGACAAATATTCACTTGACTAGGATTCAGAGATACATACTTACTTACAGAGATGCAGAGGCTTCATATAATACTTGTATTTGTGTGCATGTGTGCGTGTGTGTGTGTGTGCATATGTTGATGCTGATGTCGTTGCATGTGATGTTTCTGGTTGTTTTGTTCTTTCAGTTCAGCCTATGATACAGAGCAGGAGATGAAGGTGGCCATAAAGAAGTTGGCGCGGCCATTCCAGTCGCCAATTCACGCCAAACGTGCCTACAGAGAGATACGGATGCTGAAGCACATGTGGCATGAAAATGTAAGAGATGATCATAATAATAATAACTATATTGTCACTTTATTTGTGGATAATTTTTTCTGAACAGCCGATTTGTTCAAACGAACGAGAAGTGATGCTGAGAGACAGCAGCAGCAGCTGTGCCATTTTTCATCTGATGTAATCAAAGGAAAACTCTTTATCATGAAAACCCTTTAACTAATCAGAGCATGCATTGATACTGGAACCATTAGACTAAATAGAAACATTGAATTCAAGATGAGTTGCCACTTAATATATGACGAGCTGTCGTAAAATGATTCATACACCACAAACATTATATTTGTAAAAATCATGTTAGATGATTTATGGATTTTTGTTTTTATTTATTTGTATTGTGTACATGGATGCTAAATACTTACAATATGGAGTAAATTTTGAGTAAGACGTGTCTTCTCATTTATAATGTTGACATCTTAAGAGCTCATCTTATATGGTGTCATCATATATTAGTTATGCAGTTGTGTCTGCTGATGGCCAGTATATATATTGCCAGAGTTCCTGGAGCTACAAAAGATTATGGCTATGTATGGAGTGCATTAAGTCTGAGTGCATTTTGTCTGTTGAATTGGTTGAGGTCAAATTGCCATAGATAGCCACGCTTTGCTAGCTTTTCAGTAACCTGCATGTTATCATCTGTCTTGCATGTTATCATCTGTCTTGCATGTTATCAACTGTCTTGCATGAATGGATTCTGTTCTCTGTACGCCTGATATCTTGACATTTCAGCTGTTTGATTGAAGTAGATTGATGTCAAGTTGTGCATGTAATAACTTCTTTGAAGACTGTAGAATATATATATTTTTTATATATATATATATATATATATACACTGTATCCAGGAATAAAGAAACCCCTAATGATAATAAGAATATAAATAGTAAATATTCATCGATTTTAAAATTCCAAAACCATTTTAATTTTGACATATTCATCAAAAAATGTGTAATTTATCAACGTCCTGGTTAAAATGGTATGTCATAGTGACATCTATAAACAACAAAGCTAATGCCCGGGAGGAATTTCATCAGATGGCCATTGATACTGCTATTGACCAGTGGTGCATGCGTCTTGAAGCTTGTGTTGAGGCTGAAGCTCGTACTTTGAACACACCTTGTTGTCTAATATTATTCAAATACAAGAATAAATCGTAACTAGATTTATGGTGGTTTATCGATAACTTTAAAAATAGTTGAAAATTCTGTAGATGGATTTAAAGCCGCCCTTAAAACTCGAATATTAATGCAATTGACGTCGTTATGACGTCATTACTGGATGAAAGGAGCTATCATATTTTATGCAGTAGAATAGATAAATATTTCAGGATTATAACGGTTTTGGAATTTTGAAATTCGACGGTTATTTACTATTTATTTTCAAATTATCAAGAGGGGGGTCCCTTTATATTTGGACACAGTGTATATTATATATTATTATATAATATTATATATGTGTGTGTGTGCGTGCGTGTGTGTAGGGCAACTATAATATATGCATTGTTGTTAATATTATTAATCAGGTACTTACATTGTTCCAATTATATATGAAGCCACATTGAACTGATGTGAGTTGCAAAGTTCAACTCTTGTCATCGCCTATGAAAACAGATTAGATGAAATGAATTGTTTGGCCAGCTGCATTGTCAGATGATAGTAGTGACCATTTATTATATCCAATCCTCTGACCACTGAAGACAAACTGACCAGTTATAAGAGAAGTCTAGGATGAATGATGAACACTAGGACGGATTGGTCTCTAAAGCATTAGCTTCTCATTCTTGTGTTGACTTCTGGTGCAATGGCATTAATTAGTCTGAGGCATTAGTTAGTATTGGATGTATTAATGCGGCAGTTCTAGGGCATAACCGAGTAGACAATTTCCACAGAGTACCGAATCCGAGTATTTGGATGAACTATTAGCCGGATCCGGGTACGAACCGAATAGTAATGGCTAATCTGCCCAGTGAGTAGTGAAGGCGCTGGCCTTGGAAATGTGGTATGCAATAGCGGCAATACGCATGTTCGGCATTTAAAATATATTGAAAGGATGAACCATAATTTCGTTAAAAATCGATCTTTTATCATTCTTTTGGTACTCAATTGCGTAATTTGCTTCCATGCAGCGCCAACACTACCAGCGAGTACCATCTGTAGACAAAGTGTAGTTAACCTGCCACGTGCACAGCTACAGAGAACTATCTATAGTCAGTGCAGAGTCTATAGAAACATCCTTCATATAGCGTATCGTCGCGCTCTGGGCTGTAACAATATATTTATTATTTAATAACTTTATTTGTGAAAAAAATGTAAAACCTTGTTATAAAATTTGAAATATATAAAGTTATCAATGACGTCTTTACTCTCTAATGTGTACCGGAAAGTGGGTGGAGCCAATTAAAGCGGGAAAATTATTTGGTTTGCCTGATTTTTTTTTCTGATTTGGTTGCCACCAGAGGAATGCAACAACAAAATTAAAATATATAAATTAACATCATTATCTTAAAGAAAATTCAATGGAATGTTAAGTTCTTGTTTAATTAATCAGTAACTTATAAGTAAGTCTGTTAGTCCTAAATTTATTTTATGAAAAAATAAAATATTATCAAAAAATTATTTTTATTAATAAAAGTTATTTTTAGCTATTTGCAGGTGTAAAATTTGCCGAGGTGAATACTTCCGAATAGTCCAATATTCGGCCGAGGCGAATGTCTGACGTGATTTCCAGTTATGCCCTAGGCGGTTCCCAATCTTTTTTGGCCATGGAACCCTTTTGATCTTAAATGTTTGTTGGCAGAACCCCTGTCCAAAACTGAACATATTTTGTAAAATCGATGGGTACAAAGGCTTGAGAATGCAAACAATTGTAGGTTAAGGCCTATTTTGGAATAAAAACAACTCGAATATCAATGAGAATGACATATGAATTCTCTTTCATATAAAGTTATGCACAGTTGTTGTGCTAAGCAAAAAAGCCTATGAAATTTTTTTCTAATTTATTTCAAATTATTTGAAGCCTATTGCTCACATTGAAATTTACTTTAGCATGCTGGAGTATTTATAATATTTGGAGTGTGCTATTAGTGTATAAAAATTGGCTTTTCATGCATTAGCCAATGATGTAGTAGTATCTGTTACCTCTGAGAAAAACATTTTCTCAAACATTAGCATCTTATGCATTGACCTCTGATGAATTGATATCCCTATTCAGTTCATTATAATAATAATATGTCATTATATTATGTCTGTGGACTCATTATTTATGCAATTGAGCATTATCCGCAGTTGTGCTATGGCTGCTTTATTGACTGATGTTGAGTCCGTTGTATATATGTAGATATGTGTATATGTGCATATATATATATATATATATATATATATGCAAGGGGTAAGTATATTTTGTTGTTGGACCTACTGTATTGTACACTCATTCTGGTGTAGAATACAGTTAAAAGTACAGCATGCTAATTAAAAAGGATTCTCATGCTAGATTGTCTGCTTGTAGAATAACAGAGTCATGGGCATAGGGAGTAGGTGTATATATATATATATATATATATATATATATATATATTATATGATGAGCTTCTCTTGTACTACTTTCAAATATCCTTTGGCTGCTGTATGTTGCTAGACCACTTCTGGTGTACTTCTGCTCCAGTGCTTGTATGCCTGTTAAGTGCCAATGATTGTCTTAGTGATTCACCTGTTGCTTTTCCTATATAGGAATGTGTTTATTTATGTCATTTGACAAAACAGAAATCCCATTATAACCGATTATCATTTTACATTGGCATTAATTAAAATATATATTTCTATAATGAAATTTACTTTATGTATTACGTACCGAAAAATACGTACGTACAAGCAACACAGTGTCAGTTGCAACACCAAATTGTTTATTTTCTACTTGGAGATTTAAATTAACATAATTTGTATGTCATGTTTATATGAAAAATATTTTATTCATTAAATAACATATGAAACCAATTCCAGTGTTATCAGTCTTACCAATCAAATATTAATTTGCCAATTTATGACCATGCTTGCTCTAAGCTGGAAACTGGAATATTCGTAGAAATATTCGATAGATGAAACTTATTTCCCTGGATTAAATAAGTAAGTGAGGCAAAGTTGGTTATTCCAGATGAGTAGTGGTGTAGTGTACATGTCAAATGGATTGGCTTTCTCAGAACTTCAGAAGCTAACTGCTTTTGAACTATGTGAACTTGCAGCAAGTTATTATAAAATAGGTTATGTATGTTGAATCATTTTGACTAGTCTCTGATATGTATGAGAAAGAATATTATGTTATATTTTATTAGCTAACTCTTAAACCATTAGTTTCAATTTGTAAGTTCCTTTTCCTAATTTCAAGTCCAATGAAATATTATAATGTCCAATTTCTAACTCTTGAATTGTCTTCAAACCTCAAATGAAGTCCAGTTGATCTCAACCTACACAAACCTGTTCGTTGATGTCAGTTTGCAGAACAGACACAGGTCTGTGTCCTCCTCGGCAACAGAGACTGCAACAATTAACAGTCTGTTGTTGTGGATTTCGGACATCAAAGAACTTATCGAACGATCTGTTCGACTAACCTCTTGATGTCCTCAAATAATTAATCTATTCATTTACAAACCCACTGCACGGCGAGTCTTCATCAATTCCAAACTGATGTACTTACTTATCTGTTAGCCATGTTGGATTACAATGGTCGTTAACATCAAACAGATGCACGAATTATTTATTTTCTGGCATTTTTATTGCACCATGAAAACAATAAAAAATGAATTCGATTATAGTTTTTTTCAAGAAACAAAACGGACAATCGCTTTTGAAAACGATAATCAAAAATTTATGACAGCTTTGGAAGTAAGAGGTTGAAAGAGACAAAGAAGTTGTCCACTTTGAGTCAGTTTGCAGCTTCACTTCTGCAGAGTCTCTCAATAACAGTTTCTTACAGCCTCAATGATGTTCATTCTGTAGACACTTGGTTGCTGCTGCTGCCTCTGCTGCTGCTGCCTCTACTGCTGTCACTTGCTATTATGCAGTATTTTTGGCTTTTTCAGATCAGTAGCAGTTTTTGTCTCTGCAAATCCTGAATGAGTTCTAATGACTATTAATCTCAAATCCGTTTGTTAAACATTACCCCAAAGGATAATCATAATAATTGTATGTGAGTTTGTTTTGTAGAGATAACTTAGATAATATTAATGAGTGCCTCTCAAAAGCGGTGTGCGTGCACTCTACACAGTCCTCGATGACGATGACGTAAAATGTCATTAAGGGAAGTTGAGAACTTGACCAGTCGTCAGTGATGGGTGGTCTGATGCACTGATGCCCACGAGGAGCTAAAGCAATACATTCCTCCAACAGAAGTTCAGAGTTCATTAACTAAGGTGTATGAATAATGTAAAGTAATGACAAGGCTGGCAGTGACAATGTTTGAATTGTATGAGGACTAGGTAGGGCTTGCTGTTGCCATCTTTCACATAGCAGGAGTGTATTTATCTATGATTTCAGCATGGTCAGATGCAGTTGTTTTTACTTTTTCCAGGTGATTGGTCTTCTGGATTTGTTTAGTCCTGCTGAAAGTATAGATAACTTTGAAGACATGTGAGTTCTTTGTGGTCAATACTCTCATTGCTTTTCCTTGTCTTAAATTCGATTAAAGACTGAGATGCTTGTTTAGAATTTTCTTGCTTCTTGGTACCAGATTGAGCTAC
This sequence comes from Bimastos eiseni, assembly GCA_959347315.1. Lineage (NCBI taxonomy): Eukaryota > Metazoa > Annelida > Clitellata > Crassiclitellata > Lumbricidae > Bimastos > Bimastos eiseni. Next base: position 5,522,735 of record OY365817.1, read on the forward strand.
CAGACATGCAAGCTTTAAAGTTGCACACGTTTCCAGTGGTGACCGAGAGACACCCGGTCTCTGCAGAACAGATGGAAAATGACCTGATGGCCTAACTCTCCTTTTGTTGTAGATGTAAATGTAGCTTTGATTTGGGATGCCATGGTTACACGTCCTGCCTTCCACTAACATAATTAGAGGCAATGCAGTGTATTATGATGTATGATTTTCATAGCTTTATCTTATTTCCTTAGCTTTAGAGATGTTGATATGACACTGGATCAGCCTCGATCTCTTAATTCACATCAGTTGTATCTCTGGATGTTGACATCTCTTGCTATTCATTGCCTCATCATCTGTTCTTGCATTTGTTCACATTTAGTGTTGATCTTTTCAAGTTTCTAATGATCATTTATGAATGCTATTTTATATTTTCCCTTTTATCAGATACTACCTGTTTATTTTCATGTGTATTTGGGTGATTGTCTTGTAGATACTTGGTCACGCAGTTGATGGGTGCTGACTTGAATAACATTGTAAAGACCCAGAAACTGACCGATGACCACGTCCAGTTTCTCATCTATCAGATCCTACGCGGCCTGAAGGTTAGTTTTCAACTCAGTATAATAATTTAGAGGTCGATACCTGCTCTGGAAGTTTTGACTAGACTTTGTTTGATCCAAGCAGATAGTCAGTGTGATTGACGTTTAAACTTATTATGCCTTACAATATTACTGATTGCATCAACTTGATCTTTGCAAGTGCATACCTTTTATAAGGTCCACTTTTTCATCTGAACTGTTACTTCAATCGTAACTGAGTAATGAGTAATGTGAATCACATTGGTTTAATAATTATGTTACAGTTATTTTGAATTTGTTGTAAGTTTACTTTTATCATTAATTCATTAAATGCCAAATTGTATGCATAATCATGTACAACTGTACATTGCAACATCTAATTTAGTCAGTTATAAATAGCTCTCCAATACATTTATTTTTATACTCAGGTTTACCTTAAGGGAGCAATTCACACTTGACTTTCAGGGTAAAGGTTTTCCCAGCTGGGTAAGAACCACCCCACTAGAGATACACTGACTGACACCAGCAGCCTTTCTAACTTCAGACATTTCTCCGACCTCAATAACATTTTCAAGACCCTTGCACATCGTTTTCTTATGCATATCAAGAGAAACATTGCACTTCCTTTCTCAACATCAATCCTTATTCGTCAGCTTAGAGGTTACCATGGAGGCTGTTCCTGTTGCCTCTGCACTGGATAACATCTTCTCATCTATTGAGAGTATATCTTGAGCTCAGCACAGCCTCCATTGACACTATAGACCACCAGCCACTTCTTTCAAGACTTACCAGCGTTGATAAATAAGATTTGTAGTACCATTAACTCGTACTTGGTCTCAAATCAAGTGACATTTTATCAATAACTGAAATTCTGCATGGAATTTTGATACTCAATGTACCTCAAACAACTTTTAATTTACACTAAAACAACTGTGTGACTGTGGCTATGTTAGTATCTTATGTTAGTAGTAATTATTTGACTAACCAAATATTTTCTCAGGAATTCTGATGTCCATTTAAAATATAGCACTTAAAATATAGCACTCGGATGAAAAAAAAATCTGATTTAAATAATAAAAATCCGATTAAAATTTTTTTTAAATGCCATTTTTTAGGGAAAAAATTGTGATTTTTATCAACCCTGCTTACCAGAGACTTCAGTATCTCTGGGACTGCCTTAAAATGGTTAGATTCTTGTTGACCCTAATCAACAGGTGGGCATTGGTATCGCTCGGTCTGAACACGCTCTTTGCACTGTTGGAGTGCCACAATAGAAAAAAGAGATATAAATACCTCAGACAAGCCTAAATTCTACTGAACGATATTCAACACCGATGCTGTTCCATTATTCAAATAAATCAAGATTATAAATTTAAAAAATGGCTCATATGGAGAAGATTGTATTTACTTTGTTTTTGTGACAAGTCTATTTCGTTTTTTTGTAAATGCAAATTGTGTAAATTTAATGCTTATGTTCTTTGTGATACAATTTGAAATTCTTATCCATTATTGAAAAATGAGATGTACATCATCAAAAGACCAGCTGTTGTCTGCTCGTCTTTTCAAGTGACTATTCATAAATCAACTGCAACCAATCTGTTATTATCAGGGTGGGGTAGATAGGTCGTTTCTAGTGTTTAGTGACAGTTTATGGCTGCTACAGTCATTTTTGTTGAAATTGCCTTGTCATAGAGCCTTGCATTTTTTCCCATTTATCAAGGTAGAGCTGCTGCACATCTGGCAGAGTAGAATTGCACCTATGTTAAAACAAATCGATTTTGATAACTGTTTGCTTGATTGCACTTCTGACTTTTGGGTAACCAATTTGTGTCAGCAGGTGCATGTTGTTGCACAAGAGTACAAGACAGTTTGTAGAAGACTTACAGGTCTATGGTTTGTAGAAGACTTACAGGTCTACAGTTTGTAGAAGGCTTACTGGTCTACAGTTTGTAGCAGACTTACAGGTCTACAGTTTGTAGAGGGCTTACAGGTCTACAGTTTGTAGAAGGCTTACAGGTCTACGATTTGTAGACTTACAGGTCTGCAGTTTGTAGAAGACTTACAGGTCTGCAGTTTGTAGAAGACTTACAGGTCTATGGTTTGTAGAAGACTTACAGGTCTACCGTTTGTAGAAGGCTTACTGGTCTACAGTTTGTAGCAGACTTACAGATCTACAGTTTGTAGAAGGCTTACTGGTCTACAGTTTGTAGCAGACTTACAGGTCCACAGTTTGTAGAAGACTTACAGGTCTGCAGTTTGTAGCAGACTTACAGATGTGACCTCAGCACTAATACTAAGACAACATGACAAGTTCTCAAGACAATAAATGAGACTATGCCATAAATTGTGCCAAAATGGATGTGCCAAAATGTTCCTGCTTTGGTGTTGCTAGGATTCTGTCCCTACTACTGTTAAGGAAATATGACCGCTGTTTGAAATCGTGTTAGATGCCCTACTGCTCGTTGCAGAGAAGCTTAGGAAATGGAAATGGGTCTTGCATGCATTCCTGGTTGAGTGAGGTTAGCAGAGGTTTTGCTCAGATGAGGTTATGCGTAAGACCACAAGAATCAGTCGAATATTTAACTGATGATGCTCTAAAACAGAGCTACAGAGACTAGACCTAAGTTAGTTTTACGCTACATTTCACTACTACTTTATGTGTCAGTGATTTATTCAGATGTTGTGTCTTTTGTAGTATGTCCATTCAGCAGGTATCATACACAGGGTATGTTCAGTCTATTCATTGCATTGTATGTATAAATTTACACAGCACCCCTCCCCCTTCACAAAGTGCACCAATCATAGGCATATGGATGCCTGCTGTTAGACAAACCTTTACCATATAATCACTCAGAGGACAAAGGCTTCTCGAAATTCCTTTCACTAAACTTCCTCTGTGCATTTAATATCTATAGCACTTTTATGGTAAACAACTTTGGCTTCCCAGTCACTTTTCATCATAAAAGTAGTAGACAATGTTTTCAAATTTTGATATCGAAACTATTTGATTTGTCTGCCTTTATCTTTCTCTTTCTTTTCTTCAATTTTCTTCTTTCTCTCTGTTTATAATTATGGCTTAATTAAAGGCTAAGTTTTTTATTTCTCATTTACTCAGTTGCTGCAGTTTGATCTTCATCCTTTACTCTATGATATTGATATGTTAGATGTGGTTGTGCTGTTGACATATCTTGTCTATTTCAGATATGACTCATTAGAGAAAGTGTGAGCAACAAATGAGACATGATTTGTAAAGCAGAAAATACTGAAAGTCTATAAAATATTGACTGCAACATATCATACGTAATGCAAGGCTGTGGTCTCAGTCCTCACCTCCCAATTGCAGGTGTAGATCCAGCTGTTACTGTGCAACCATGTGATACCCTTTGCACACTTTTGGTCTCTAACATTGTCTTGTGTTTTTATTGTTAGGATCTGAAGCCGAGCAACATTGCCGTCAATGAAGACTGCGAATTGAAGGTATACTATGGATCCCATTCTGCAAAGAGACTTTATACTCTATGTCGTTAACTTGGTAGTAAAAATCATTTATTATTCTTTAGTTTTGTTTTTATTACCGGATTTACTCAAGCGTAGGTCACCTATGAGTGTAGTGTAAGTTGCCCTTCACATTTTGACTCAAAATTTAATAAAACGGTTTCCTCCATTGTCACGACTGAGACCATCTATTGTACAAGAATTGGTACAAATACGATGATACATAACGGTCTTCATTGCTTCAGATCATCACTCAGAACATTCAGGAACTCTTAATGCTATAGCATTAATTTTACTAACAACACAATGCATATAAATGGAGTAGAGACAATTATATTAGCTGTATAATATAGACTATGTGGTTCTAGATAAATTGGTTTGGTTCCTCGGTTGATTTCGTGTAGAGCTGTACCAATATCACTTTTTGCCGATTATGCTGATACTGATTATTGTCAATTGTTTCATTTGCCGAGCTCAATGATACCGATTATAATAACCGAGACTGATAACCATTGTGTTTTGCAAAGATGTACTGTGACTCATTCTGCACAACAGCTATCAGCAGAAGATGTTGGTATGACAGGGTTTAGTATCAGTCAGATAAACCTTATGCCCAGGTGAACCAGCTATAATGGTATGGTTACATGTGGAAAAGGGTCTCTGTCGCACCATGCAAAAGTAGAGTGAGCATTGTAAGCTATCATCATCACTATTTTCTTCAAACATTGAACTATTATGATGGGAACGTCTCTTGTAGCGAATTCATACATATAATCACTTTCTTCTTCTATCAAACACGCCATTCCCTCCCTCAGACAAGCCGCCCTGACGAAATGCCACTTTGGCGTGAATTAGGGCATCAGTGGTGGTGGCTGGTGGTCAGCCAGCAGGGATGAAATAGCTGCCCAGGGTAATTAAGCAGGTACTCTGATTCACTCTGCACAACAGCTATAGCCTTTGAACATAATTCCACGGGTTAATACGAGCTCAATGCCTACTGCATGGTCTGAAGTAGCCATACAATATCTGCCTTCGGGCTAGGTACACGCTATGGGAACGGATTACGCAATTCGGGCTACATGCTAAAGGGGTTAAAGACTGAAAATAGTATTATAAAATAAAAAAATGTAATTTTTAATATCAGCGCCGATTATCATTGCCAATACCCGATACTGCCGATATGTCTGATAATCAGCCGGCTGATTAATCGGTACAGCTCTAATTTCTTATTCATTTTACACTCAATGACTGCTAATTGCAATTCTATTGCAAACCTATGCAATAAGAAAATAGCTTCATGTTCTATTATTAGTTTATTTTAGTCATTTTGTACAGTTATTTTTATTGATATTAGAGCTCTGTTATTAGGGCGATCATTTCCACGGTGGCTGTGATGCAACAGCAAATGTTGATAGTTAAGAGTTATCATGATTGATGTCTTTGATGGTACATAGAAACACATGTTGTGTAAACCATTACATTGACAATTGAATTTGTATCTGATGATCTTTTCTATGCATATCTGTTTTGCAGATTCTGGATTTTGGGTTGGCCCGTCACACCGAGAATGAGATGACTGGATATGTTGCGACAAGATGGTATCGAGCACCAGAGATCATGCTCAACTGGATGCACTACAGACAAAATGGTATCAGTGTAAACAGTTCTAACAGAAATAACACTGACTCATCGTATTTTATGAACTATAGGTCGCTCTTTTGTATAAAACTCAATGACATGAAAACAGCATAAGTTTTGTAAAATCAATCTACATAGGTGGCAATGGCAGGCAGACAGACAGGCAGACAGACAGACAGACAGACAGGCAGACAGACTGACTGACTGACTGACTGACTGACTGACTGACTGACATGATAAGATCACAAAGGTAATGGGGAGTTTGACCAAAAACTTTAGTAGGCAAGATATACAATCTTGAATCCCTCTGCACAAGACCTATGTTGACTCATTCCTACGGTCTATACTATCACACTGGGTGATCTCACCACTGGTCTGAAGAAGCCATTGGCTCGACGATACGATATGGGAACGGAACAAAATGTCATCCTTCACAGACCCAGTGATGTTGCTGTCATCATTTGCTTTTATAGACTGAAAATAATATTATAAAATAAAAAAATAATTTTTGATATCGGCGCCTATTATCTTGCAGATATTCGATATTGCCGATATCTCTGTAATTGGACCGAATAATCGGCCAGGCGATTAATCGGTACAGCTCTAACTTGCACTCAGTTGTCTTGATTTGTGTATCTGTTGTCTATTATTTGCTGTATGTAATGTGATGTAAATCTCTGAATACTTTCTGTCTTCATCTTCAAATAGTCTCTTGGTATTTTGTTAGAATGTTGCCTTCTGATTGTGCTGCAGCACTGAACATTTTAGAAGCACTGAATTTCCTAGGATTAACTGAAATAATGTGCATTTTGTGGTGGTCAGTGATGATAATGGTCACTCGTTTGTTTGTGTCCAGTTGACATCTGGTCAGTGGGATGCATTATGGCAGAGCTGATCACTGGACGTCCGCTTTTTCCAGGAACTGACCGTATCCTTTTCTCTTGTCATATTATTCAACAGCGATTATTGAAATATAAATTACACTAAAGATTATTTTTATACACTTTTTAAAGGCTTCACAGGTTCTTAGCTCTGTTATGAGATAGTCAAAGGCTCTATAGAAGTAGCCAGAAAGTGGCATGTGTGTGCGTCTGATGATCTACCTCTTAAACGATTGTTTCTTCCATGGTTCATCTGTTCCCCTGCATTGATTACTGTAACTCATTACTCGGTGACCCTCCAGAACTCCACCCTACTCCATTCCATTCGGTACTGAATGATTGCCCGCCTTCTTCGTTGCTCCCATATTTTGACTTTTATGACTGATCAGTGAACACCATAATTGGCTTCCACAAACTACTCGGATTCAAGATTGTATATCTTGCCTACTAAAGTTTTTGGTCAAACTCCCCGTTACCTTTGTGATCTTATCAGGCAGCCTATCTCAGGTACTTCTGGATGTCCTCTCCGCTCTTTAGACCGTCGCGTCCTTCTAGTACCTCTGTCTAGAACTGTCACAGCTCAGCATCGTGCCGATGCCTCTGTTGGCCCCTTGCTATGGAACAGCCTTCCTGCTGTGACTCGTGCTGCAATCATATCTAGTAGCACAACTGTTTCTGCACATTTTCTTAAGACTTTTCTTTTCTCTAGGGGTTCTTCGCACTAGGCGCACCTCTGATTAGGTTGTACTGTGAGATGCGCTTTATAGGTTCATAAATGTAATAGAATACATATTGACTGGATAATTGTTTATGCAAGACAATCAGTAGCTGTTGTCTGAGTCAGTGTATGAGAGTTTCCAGCAGGACAGCATTCGTTTGATTTGTCTTTGTTCAGGAGATGAGGTGACTTACTTAAGCATTTATCATGCTGCTCCATGAAAAGCATTCATTATGTTGTATTTGTCATCAACATCGTTTTGTTTGATTTGAGTTCTTCCTTGAAGTGTGATCTTAGATATTGATCAGTTGAAAAAGACAATGAACATGACAGGTACTCCAGGACCCACACTCCTCCAAAAGATAACGAGCGAAGAGGTCAGAGGTCACGAAGTCTCTGTCTTCTTTCTTTCATTCCCTCTTCCTCCTCTCTCCACTCTCGAATCCAGTGACTGTTGGGTGGTGGATGTGGATCAATTTAGCAATAGAATGCAAACACCTCAATATAGGAGGTATTCTAGTGTATAACGGCAAAGCCACTTATACCTGCAGTAAAGTACAGTGCAAACCAGGTCAAATGATAGACAGGTCATCATGGTAAACATTTCATCTTAATACCTTCAGGAACCTTATTTATGATTATGCAGACATCGCCTATGACATGAAGATGTTTTCCATTTCATCCAATTGCCTTTGACTTTCTGAAAATCCCTGAAATCGCATCCATTCAGTGGACCTTTGCTGGTTGGATAAGGAATACCAACATATCTGATCCCAAATGGTCAGTTGATTCAATTGGCTTGTATCACTGATCCCAGGTAGGAGCAATGATGTTACAACCAGTTTAGGCTGAGTTTGTACTGACTGAGCATTTGAAGGCAGGCTAAAAATTAGTTGCACTTTCTGAACTGTCTCTTAAATATCAATCGCTTCTAGTTCATTTGTCGATTGTTGTGTTGACTAGGTTGGGGATCTGTTTGACTTTTGCAGGCAATTCGATTTATCAAATCTCTTCCTGTTACAAAGAAAAAAGACTTTCGAGTTGTTTTCCAGTCAGCCAACCCTTTAGGTATTCAATGGTTCAATGTCATCTTCTTTGCCATTTAATTGTGTTGTGTGTTGTTGATAGAAAATCAGGTCAAAAGGAAGATGCACTCTGTATCTTGCACATCTGTTTGGACTGGATTGAATGAAGAACACTATTAGGAGTTTATTTTCTTGCTCTGTCAGTAAAACTCATTAGTAAGGACTTTAGATGCATTCAACAACTGAAGGATTGTTGCATGCGCTAATTTTCCCTTGGCTTATATCAATGATGACTCTTACACAAAGTGAGGAACAACAACCAGAAATAACTTTGTTTTTAGAGATTTGTTTTGTGAGATGCTAATTTATGTTCATTCCAGTCAAACCCACCTGACCAGTGTAGTTTTAAAGCAGATGTTGGCAATGTCTTTTAACAGAGGGTGCTCTAAAATTTCAAGGGCAACTCAAAGGCAGTGTCAATAAGGCACCAGCAGTCATGATTGAGAAGAAAGAACATAAGAAGCATAGAGGCTTTAAAAATGTGGACATGGAGAAGAATGGAGGAAATCAGCTGAACGGAACATAAAAGAAACGAAGACGTTATGGAAAGAATTGGAGAAGGAAGAGCTCTTATACACATAATAAGAAAGAGACAAAGATAATGCATTGGGCACACACTGAGGAGACTCACTGCTATGAATAGTCATAGAAGGAAAACTGAAGAGGAGGAGGAGGAGGAGGCAGACCAAGAGAGATGAGGTTGTGTTGGATGACGACAGAGGATATAGAAAGCACAACTGCGAGAGGAGTGTAAAAGACAGACATCTGAACTTGTGTAAAAAGCAGAGTACCAGGAGAAGAATGGAGTCCAATTTTCACAAAGGCATTTGATGCTGCATCATATTTTTGGTGATCGTAGTGTGGGATTTTTAAAATAAAACTTCTTGGCAAAATTTTATTTTCATGATCACATTAACATACTTAACATATTTTAAATTTCAGTGAGGTTAACCAGAAAGCTAATTTTCGTGAAATAGGTCATTTATTTAAGGACAAGTGTGTACTAAAATGTATGGGAAACCAATGCCGTTCATTGTTTAAGGGTTAAAATAGATCAGTGTGTGAATTGCAGGTTGTTTCATGAAAAGAATAAAGGAATATGATGTATATGTTGGCATTGATGGATGTTACTAGAGTGCAGGTTAAATGATGGTGGAAAATCTTCATAACAAGTGTCAGCTTCTTTACAGAACCTTTAATCAGTTGATGAGTTAGCAGTCTAAGGTGTTTTCCTGTGTTTTTAGCAATTGATCTTCTGGAGCGAATGTTAGATCTTGATCCAGACACCAGAATTACAACCGATGAGGCTCTTGCTCACGACTATCTCAAGCAATATTCGGATCCGTCTGATGAACCGATTTCGGCTCCGTTTGACCAGTCCTTTGAAAATCGTGATGTTGACATTCAGATTTGGAAGGGTGCGCACCTCCCCTCACTTGACGTCGTCTTTGTCTTCTGACCATATGATTAGCAATCAGTTTATGTAGGAGGGATAATAATAGGCTTGTTGTATTGCTGTCTGTGATGAGAAGTGTGGTTCTGTCATTTTGTTTGAGAATGAATGGTGTCTTGTAAAGGCATGTTATTATGGAAATAACAATGAGGTTGGGGAATTGATTTGATTTCAGTTACTAAAGGGAATAAACTGGCCATAACTGTGAATAATTTCATAGATTTGGCAGAAGTTGCTTATCAACAAGATGCTTGCTGATCTTTTTCTAGGTAAATGTTGATATAGTGAGAGCTATGAGTTGATTTCTATGGATTATTTGCTCTTTTCTTCATGAAAACCTATGGCTTCTCTGCTCATATGTATGTAGTGTTTCACAGAGTGAAATGGTTTCTAATGCAGAATTTTGGTCACTAAGCTTTAAAATGATTTATTATCCTATGTGTTGTTTTTGGTTTTAGAGCAAATTTTCCAAGAAGTCATCACATTTCAACCACGAAATATTGAAAGTATGGAGACATCATAGACATCACAGAGTCTTTATAAGAAAATGAATTAACCAGACAGACTCTGCTCATATAAATAAGTCTAAGTGATAATGATGATGATGATGTTTGTTTCTTTATGCATTGTTACCCTCATCATTATTAATCATCCATCCGCTGTTTTATCGTGCTAATAATAATGAATTCATCTAAAAATTGTAGATTCATGGAATATGTAAAATCATCATCTTGTATTTACAAAATTAGAGATGAGATGGTGCAGAGTACAAAAGCTGAAGTTGACTTACAATCATTGACAACACACGGTTGTTTCTTGACATGATGTATGAAATTATTTGAGAGAGAGGCTGACTAAGTCTGCTGCTGCTGCTGCTGCTGTCTGTTTGTCTGTCTGTTGATGTGGATGGCTGTGACACTGCTACATAAGACAATCGTCTTAGTAAATTTATTTTTGCATATTTCTGTCCTCTCTGTAGTATTAGATCCAGTGTGTGTGTGTGTGCGTGCATAGTCATGGTAACAGGATTAGTTTCTTCTGGTCACTGCATTTCATCTCAATTCAACTGGCTCTGAATGTTAAAGGTGTTGATGAGAAATGAAACCTTGAAGAAGACCAACTCCTGCTCAGCATTTGTGTCATTATGAAAAAGTAGATATCTTTCTGGTGATTCATCTACTACCATTCTCTAGGACGGTGTATGCGTGACCAGTACAGTAATATAATTTATTGATTTACCCAAAATCACTGTTTGGGTTGAAACACTTTGGCAACTGAATAAACTAAAATGGATAATCTGAATTAAAACAATCTCAAAACCAAACATGATTGAAATAATTAGTTCTATCTCTTTACCTTTATTTAGCTGTAAACTATGTTGCTGTTTGTCAAAATGACTATCATCAATTAATACATTTGTACAAAGTCTGTCATAGAGTGTGAAGTAATTTCTGTTTTGAAAAATTGAAGTTTTCTTGACTTCAGCTATTCTTATGGAAATCATGTCGATGTTCCAGACTGTCTTAATAAATCTTAATCTTAATTGTCTTAATAAATCTGTAGATTGCACCTCTTAATGCTTTAACGATGAAGGTGTACTTACTTAGAAGAACGACTGCGAAATACAATATAAGCTCAATTTATTCATCAGTACAGGAATGACAGAGATGTTTATTACAAGGCTTTCAGTTTGTGATAACAGTTACCGGTAGTCGTAAATATGATGGCTGAGAGACTTTCCACCAGTTCGGTCAGATATAACTAGCTACATGCCATATATGTAGCTAGTTGTTAATTTGGTCTGACATGAGTATTCCTGACCATTTGGATGAGGCTATGCTCTACAATCACTTCATTGATGTGTGCACTACAGGTACTCTGGTCATGTGGCCTGCATATATATAGGTCGTGCGAAGTAGCCCGCATGACAACTGTGGCCTCTACTGCACGGTGGGATATATGCTTACTCTCAAGATTGAGCGAGGTTAGAGCAGTTCATGAAAAGGAAGAAGTGTGGATATCCTGATGCAGACCATGACGGATGTTCAATTATTCAGGACAGTCCTTGCTGACACTAGTCATGCTTTGAGAGGTGAGCACCTGCCACATGCTTAGCAATGAATACAAGCTATCGTGAATTGAATTCATATGAATTTAATATGGCGCCCCTTCAAGACGACTACTCAGAGGCACTCCCGATCCAGGCCTGAGCAAAAAGAAGTCTTGAGGTGTCGATGAAATGTGTCAGAGGGTACCCTAGGAAGGGAGTGGATGACCGGAGAGAGGCCATTTCATGCTGTAGGGCCAGCAATGGCAAACGCCCTGGACTGTGTTATGGTTGTGCGAGCAAAAGGCACAAAGAGAGTATGTTGAGAGGCTGAACGTAAAGATCTTTGACTATGAAGACTACCAAGTGCAGGCATCCTACATCCCAATCCTTAAGTAACTGCACTTACTTCTCATGGAGCTTGAGTAACTGCACTTACTTCTCATGGAGCATTGCATCTCTTTCAAAAGCTACACCACTATTTATCAGCAGCTGTAAAGACTCAGTTTCTGACTTTTTTGTCTAATATGATTTTTAAATAAAGACATGTGGCATTATTACTGGCTCTAGCAGTTTGTAGCTATCGTTGTCGAAATGCCAAATGCTGTGTGAATTATTCATGATGTCACTGCTGCTGTTGCCAGGTCAGATGCCAGTTGCATTTCATCTGATAAAATCTCCTAATTAAATTTTGTGTGCATAAGTTATCTCTACTTTCTATAATTATGACATGTTCGTTGTAGAACGTTTGCGACATCACCTTGAACATGTTTTTAAATGTAAAAAGAGCGCTTTTATGAAACTGCATTTTTTTTGTCGTCTATATTGTAATGCAAACTTTCCTGTTTGTTTGATGATGATGATGATGATGAGGGTGGTGGTGGTGATGATGATGATGATGATAGATATCTGTATAGCACATGTATTGAGAAAGCACCAGGTCAAGATTTACTTTGTTGAAGATTTGCTGAACATTACGATTCACTGCATGGGTGGGTGATGGTATACCTTCTGTCTCATGTTGTTGAGCACGTTCTTCCTGAAGCCAATGAAGAGCGAGCAGTAGATGGCAGCAGTGATGATGATGATTTTCGTTTATTATTAAGACAAGGTTGACACACTGCAACCTAGTTACAAGATATTTGATTAAGAATTGGGTTTGATAAGAAGGGCTGTTCTATTGAATATGCTTGAACAGTACTCGTGGGATTAAGTTTTTATTGTCTTTTATGACTAGGGTAAAGTCGTGAGGCCTAGAACGAAAGTTGTGTTGTCTTTAAACAAGGCTCCACAGGCCAGAAATATATCGACGGTGGGCCAGAAACGACCCGTGCCTAGGACGAAAGTTGTACACGCACTTGTTGACAGAAGGGAAGTATTGCAGAGAACGTGATACTAGTTCCAGATAACAGCTTGCAATATGTGACAATGTGGTCCTTTGCATGACGAATCCTTTCAGGAACACCACAATGTTCTCTTGATGAACTGGGTGGAAATCCGATGTGATGATTACGTAATCCGGTGGTCCAACTCCAGATCCCTAAACTAAGCTTGCATTGATGGATGCGATGGCCGACAACTTCTCGCAAACCAGGTGACATGTTACGGTCCATCAGGAACTTAACCAACCAGTTGTAGATCTTATCTGATATGTAACGACCAGCTAGCTTCAGCAGTGACACCAGTAGCCCTACTGGTTAAGGTCTTTGTTGGCAGTATCAGTCCGCCTATTCAAACGACTGCTTAGTCTCAACATTCGACCACTAAACTTTCTAAATTGATGGATTCTACTCTGATATTTTTGCTTCATTAACAATTACGCTAGTAGACGATTGTTGTTATCGAAGAAGCCGTCACAAGCAGGGCTGTTAATATCGCGATAGAGTATCGCGATACTTTGGTATCGGCGATCTTTTTGCAGTATCGCAGAGTGTATCGCGATACTTTTGTTTTTTTAACCAGTCATCGATACGCGATACCAATACTTTTTTCACACTGTGGTAAAAAAATTTTAATTTCACTTCCACTTGAAATCTTTGCGATCAAGAAATGGTGAGTAATAAATCATCGCACTCAGAATATTGTCTCTTCCTCACAGAACTGCAGGGGCAGGCATATACCTTTATAATTTCATGCCTGTTACATTTCAAGCCTGCGGACTGCTAGGGTAGAACTAGTTGAAACCGGTTGCTAGAGGGGTTGGGGTCTAGGCTTATCCAGAATAAGGAATGTGGACCGGCTAAGGAGAAAAGCCAGCGGCCGGCTGACTGACCAGATGGGACCAAGCTTACTACAGTAATCTTGAGATGGGACTGCTTGGCTGGCTCTCTCTCTCTCTCTCTCTCTCTCTCTCTCTCTCTCTCTCCCTCTCCCTCTCCCTCTCTCTCTCCCTCTCCCTCTCTCTCTCTCTCTCTCTCTCCCTCTCCCTCTCCCTCTCCCTCTCCCTCTCTCTCTCTCTCTCTCTCTCTCTCATATTACACACACACACACACACACACACCAGAACGAGAGGTGAGATACGGTGATACAGTCTAGAGTTGCAGAGTTAGCTTATAGAGTATAGTAAGACATTTTAGCAGACGGACCACTTTATTTGGCCTCAGAGTCGTTTGAAGTGGCCGTATATAGGTTTTTGGCTCTCACTGTAAGTTGTTATAGCTAGAGCTCTGACGTTTTAGCAGACGTCCACTTTGTTTGGCCTGAGGTCGACGATCGCCTCAGAGTCGTTTCAAGTGGCCGCGTATAGGCTCTTTGACTCTTATAATTAAATTATAGTTAGAATTATGAGACATTGCTGAGACTGTGTTGGATAATTTCAAAGAGTCTTATCAAATGTGGCCCCGCTCCAGCCGGGGTGCTTTCCCTATTGGCCCTCTGAACATCATGCAGGGCAGAGGCAAAAACTTCCTAGGCTAGAACCTGGACTCACTAGCCATGAGTCCCCGCTTGATCATCGGCCTTCTGGCATATTGACTGCAGGACTCTGCCTGCAGTCGACCCAAGATAGGTTAGACCCCGGAAATCTAGGTCAGGGTGGGAGTTCGTCACAGAATATAAAGAATCTATAAATAGGGAAACGATCGGATAGTGTTTCCCCTTCTACGCACATCATTGAGCTGGCAATGGACGCATCGCAAGATCCTGGACACGGGGCCAGTGATATCGTAGGACTTGCCATTTACTTCCCAGCTTATTGCTTGGTGACAGAGGCATGTGGTCGTAAACAACTTGTCCAAGGGTCACGACGACCCTTGGACAAGTTGTCCCGGAGTTGTACAAGTTGTACACGGAGTCGAACTCGCAACCGCATGCTATGCGAGCAAGCGCATTACCGATAGGTCATCGTGTAGCACGCTTCAGTATTTTTGAAAATAACAATTTTTATAATAATTGTAGTTATTCTGATTTTTTAAGTAAGAAATATTATTGTAATTCTACAGATATTTGATTTGTGAAAATAATAATTGTAATTCTAGTTTACTGATTTTTTTCATGTAAAAATAATAGTGTAATTATGCTTCTTTTTCTTTAGCACATGTTTTGTGTGAATAAACAGGAAACTTGCTCGTCAAAAAGTATTGGTGAAAGTATTGGTATTGGTAGTGCAATACTTTTAAGAAAAAGTATTGGTATTGGTATCGCAATACTTTTTTCCAGTATTGTTAACAGCCCTGGTCACAAGCCAGAGTCGTATGGTGTCGAGACAGTATCTTGGTCTCGAGACAGTTTTTAGTGTCTCGGTCTCGGAAGCCTGCTGTCTCGGTCTCGAGGTAGTGTCTGGAATTTTTGTTAACTGTCTTAAAGTGAAAGTCTTGTTCTGTCTCGAACAAGCGGTCTCGATAAGTTTCGCGTTAGTTGTCTTAAAATTTTGCACTAGAAACTGAAACCGAAATTTACGAGAAACGATAATTCTGGTTAACGCGCGAGTCACATGATACTGAAATCAATTCAATTGTCTTAAAGTGGAAAAATGTGTGAGAGAGAACCTGAAATTGTGAAGTTTGCGTTTACGCAATTTGAAGTTAGGCCTATTGACAAACAATAGCTATTGGCTATTGGTTTGTCATTGATGTGAAACCACCACAACCGAAACGATCGAAACAACTTCGAGTATTTCAGGGTGAGTAAGGATATGCGCAAATTTATAATTTCGTTTGGTATTTGGTATCGAATTTGCTTGTTTAAAATCGTCTAGAAGATTTCAGACGTGCTTTCTTTATACTATTCAGAAGATAGGCCGAAGAAGAAATATGGAAAAAGATAAAACTCGGCAATATGAAAACAGTTCTTGGGAATTCATGCAATATACATTATAATTAAGTTTCAAATTGAAATTACCAATGAACCTTATTCCCGAAAACTGATACATTAGTATTTTACAGCCTTTTATATAGGATCACTTGTCTTGTACTGTCTTGAACTATCTTGAACCTAGTGTCTCGGTCTCGGTATCTCACTGTCTCGGTCTCGACAACTCTGTGTCTCGGTCTCGTCTTGGTCTTGAAGTTTAAGGTCTTGCAAACAACACTGTTACAAGCACACCTTAGCAACTGACTATGATCGACATCCCTAAGAAAACGAGCATAACGCATGTAGGTCTTAGCGTAATTAATTCTTAAATTTCGTGCTCTAAGGTTTTAGCATTATTAATTATTCACGCTAGTAATGAATTGAATAGGCTACAATTACCAACAAGATTGTTCGAGAGAAAACGGGACAAGAAGACATAGAGAGCAACATCAGAAGGAGAAGACTAAGGTGGATGGAACATGTCTGTCGCATGAAGGAGGAGAGAAGAGCTAAACAGTGATGTCCTGGTGTGCAGGAGAGTGACGGAGGAGAGGAAGACCGAGAAAAAACTGGCCAGAGACCGTAAGAGACGACCTAAAATGTTTGGAGATATCGTGGGAGGAGGCTGAGACACTGGCTTTGGACAGAGATGAATGGAGGAAGTGTGTTGCCCGATGTGTAGACCTACACAGGAAGGACTAAGTACTAAATAAGTACAATTACTGTAGCACGTTCCGTTTAAGCAGATATCTCATCATCAACAAAATTCTTTTTCATCCATCTAGCTTCTATTTCAACAGAATTCTTTTCATCGCATCAAGCCTCTACGCATGAATGATTCCTTTCATCACATCCAGGTTGCACTTAGATATGATTCTTATCATCAATCCAGCTTCCATTTAAAGCGAATTCTTTTCATCACATCCAGCTTATTCCTGCAATGATTCTTTTCATCAATCCAACTTCCTTTCAAGCATGAATTTTTCATCTTATTATACGCAGCCGGGACTCCACTCAAGCATGATTCGTTTCATCAATCTATCGAGGGTAAAATACCCAAATGTGAGCACCTTTATGAAAATTTGAAATTATAAGAAAAATGATTTAGGGCAACAAGCTTGTGATATGTGCAAGAAAAAAATCAAATGAATGTCTATACAACATATATGCATTATATTTGCAAGTCATTGACATGATATTTTAAAATAAAAAAATATAATTCTGATAAAAGGTGCTCATATTTGGGTACCCGAATTAAATGTGACCACACCTTGGTTTCTAATATAATAAGCATACAGGCTAATGCATATTGCAGGCAGGTTCTACAAACGGTGCAGGGCCTAGTCTAATACTAATGCCAACAATAGGCCACAGAATCTCCGATAAACCAACTGTCACTTCAAATGTAAAAAAAAATTGATTGAGCAAAATGCTCACAAAGCGGCCGCAATGTGAGCACCATGCTCACAATCAGGTCCTTAGGTCTATATGGTGCTCACATTTCGGAACATGCAGTTGGCGTAAGAAAAAAATCTTTACAATTAAACGGCACAAGATAAAAATCTTATCATCGCTCACTCGTAAAGTGGACATAATACACATTCTAACAATAACTGTAGTTATATCAAAGACAAAAATTAGACCAAGTTATTGATCATTTACGAAAATGGAAAATAAGTTTATTTATATGGTTTTATTCTACAGCACTAGCATTCTGTGAAAAAAGGAATTTAAAAACTCTTAACGTTCTCGGACATGTTTGCTGTTACTACTACAAATATTCACTGAGTGACACCACCGCATATGCTAATTAAGTGAAATAATCAAAGGCGCTCACGTTTGGGCAGTGTTCATCTTTGGGTACTTTACCCTACCATCTGGCAAAAAAATTTCTATCGATCCGGCTTCATTTATTCGTTCCAGCTTCTAGATAAACATAATTCATTTCATCTATCCAGTTTCCATTTTAACGGCATTCTTTTCATCAATAATTTGGTCACGCTTCTAAAACTTCAAACATTCTATCATTAAATAATTAAATACGCTAAAACCTGAGAGGATCAACATGGCAATAATTAATTGCGCTAAAACCTTAATATTACCCGCATGTCTTTAATAAAACACTGCGCTTAGCCAGCAGGAGTAAAATATGTAGAATGTGGGTGTCATTTGTCGTAACCTCAGAAAAGAGGGCCTTGTCTGTCTTGACAGTCTATCTTCAGAACTAAGCATCCTTTCTAGTAGGATCTCCATTTACTGTAAGAGAAGTTCAACATTACATCGAATGCAAACGGAGGTTCTTTTCTTTGACAAATAAAGGTATCCTCCACTTAAAATAATTAACGCTTGGAATCAATATGCATTTTACTCAAATCATGCCCAAGAATTACGGAATTTATTTACAAGCTTTGTAGTAACAAGCAAGGAAAGGCTGTCATTTTAAAACATAGGCATAAAAATATATACAATTTATGGAGTAAGCCTACCTGATGGTAGTTCACAATTTGACAACTTTTCTTTCACACTTTTTTGTGAAATTCTTTGTTTGATATATTTTTCCTGCTTGCATATAATGCATTCTTCTGGTAAAACAATTTCATTGCGTCTAACACGAGCAAGCGTCGATGTTGATGTGTTATTTTCATGGCTGGAATATAACTGGCTGTTGCATCTATTCCATCGGAACTTTGCAAATGTATTTTTGATTTTGACATGCATTTTTCAGCCTTCTCAATGAGTAGCTTATCTATAAATATTTTGTAGCAGTTAAAGTGACACCGTAAGCTTTGTTTCCGATTCGAGCTATCTGTCAAGATTGAAAAGTCGACAGCTATATCTTTACATATACCGTCCAATTTCTTCCATATAGCAATGCATTCTAATCAACACTTCCAACATCTATCTGAAAATTCTATCAATTCACCGTGTTTTGAGTTAATAACAAGTAAACAACACTTTTGTGAGGAATCCATGTTAACAAACAGAAGACAGAAATCATCTGGATACGGTTTAAAAGTAAACTCAGTTCAAAAATTGCGATAAATCAGTAAGTATATATCAGTAAGGCGTCATTTAACTTTAAAAATTAATTTCTCCAAAATGTGCAACTTTTCGTTGATGGAAAATGAAACGTAAATAGTTCAATAATATATACATGTATTTTAAAAGTTCCACTTTGCCAAGTGGAAGTATGAACGAAAAGTAACATGTTTGATGCTCAAACTACTGTCTACTAGTCAAAGGGAGCCAGCGCACACATAGTTAGATACAGCTAAGCATCATTAGGGGCCTACGCATACGTAGAACATGCGCGCGTAATATGTCGTAGTCGTAACCAAGACAGTATAGCACTACCTATATCAGAGTAGTTCGAGCTCCCTTCTTCGCTGACAATTTTAAGAGGCAAGCTTTTAGGCGCTTGCGGGTCAAAAGGCAAATAGCTAGACACACGGCGAATGTAATGACTGTGTATCGTTAAGAGTGGCAGGAAGTAAAAAGCTTTTGTTCTAATTCAATTCTGCTGTCAAAAAAATACATTCTAAAATACGTTACCTATGCATTTTATTATACTTAATCCTCACATGAATAATGTGAAATGGTAAGAAATTAACCACACACAAAAGAGTAAAGAGTAATAAGTGTTTTCAATCGTTCAAACATATTGCAAATGACTAAGAATAAACCTACTAAATTCTTGAGCACAGAATATATATAAAAGCAAAAATTTTAAATTCCCAAACAGGTTGATACAACAGGTTTCAGAGATATAATTATTTCCACCAAAAGAATCTGAAGTTCTACCAGAAAAGGGTAAGCTGTAAAACAATGCAGCTTAAACAGCTACAACGGATGATAATGACAACATGGCAAATCTCATACTGCATCACATAGCAAATTACTAGGGAGTAATAAGTATTTACTCCATAGCAAAGTTATACTAAACACTCGATCAATGATAAACAGAATTGCCACTCTTCGCCATGCAGCTGGCTAATAGCCAACTGCATGCCCAGAAGCCACCACGTGGAGGTGGTGGCAAAAGGCTTCCGCAGTTCGCTCAGCCTTGAAACCCCCACAGAAATTTCCCATTTCATGAAATAGCAATTTTTTATTTTGTATTTCCGGTTACTGCAACAGACAAGGACAAAGATTGAAAGGAAGAAGAAAATCCAAAGGTCAAGAGAGACATATATAACAGTACAGAAAGAAAGGAAGAAAATCCAAATGTCAAGAGAGACATATCTAACAATACAAAAAGAAAGGAAGAAAATCCAAATGTCAAGAGAGACATATATAACAATACAAAAAGAAAGGAAGAAAATCCAAATGTCAAGAGAGACATATCTAACAATACAAAAAGAAAGGAAGAAAATCCAAATGTCAAGAGAGACATATATAACAATATGGAACAAGTGAAACAAGGAAGCAGATATGGAGAAACAACAAGAAAACAGAAGATCAGAACAAAACCGAGTAACCACCCCTTGAAATCAGAAGTAATGTAAAATTTATATGAAGTGGTCTCAAGCTGTAGACAAAGGAACTACCCAATTGCAATACAATAAGACAAGGTTCTGCAATTGGTCATCACCTTGCTGACAAAAGAAAAAGCACTTAACTAGTTAACTACAGATTCAACATCTCAAGTGAGTCTCTAAGCTATTGCGACAGTCTGTGGAAAAAAGCAAGCAAAACAGCTAGCTGAATACTAAACTCACTGGCTAGACACAGTCCACAAATCAAAAAAGACTTACCAAATGCTTAACTAAACTCCTACACACTCAGCTCACAGATAAATCTATCATAGTGGCAAAAATACAGGGGACAGGAACACCCACAAACAAAAACCAATTAAACTTAAACTCACCTCACAGATAAATCTATCATACTGGCAAAAATACAGGGGGCAGGAACACCCACAAACAAAAACCAATTAACTTAAACTCAGCTCACAGATAAATCTATCACAGTGGCAAAAATACAGGGGACAGGAACACCCACAAACAAAAACCAATTAAACTTAAACTCAGCTCACAGATAAATCTATCATATTGGCAAAAATACAGGGGGCAGGAACACCCACAAACAAAAACCAATTAAACTTAAACTCAGCTCAAAGATAAATCTATCATAGTGGCAAAATACAGGCGACAGGAACACCCACAAACAAAAACCAATTAAACTTAAACTCAGCTCAAAGATAAATCTATCATAGTGGCAAAAATACAGGCGACAGGAACACCCACAAACAAAAACCAATTAAACTTAAACTCAGCTCACAGATAAATCTATCATAGTGGCAAAAATACAAGGGACAGGAACACCCACAAACTAAAACCAATTAAACTTAAACTCAGCTCACAGATAAATCTATCATAGTGGCAAAAATACAGGGGACAGGAACACCCACAAACAAAAACCAATTAAACTTAAACTCAGCTCACAGATAAATCTATCATAGTGGCAAAAATACAGGGGGCAGGAACACCCACAAACAAAAACCAATTAAACTTAAACTCAGCTCAAAAATAAATCTATCATAGTGGCAAAAATACAGGGGACAGGAACACCCACAAACAAAAACCAATTAAACTTAAACTCAGCTCACAGATAAATCTATCATAGTGGCAAAATACAAGTGACAGGAACACCCACAAACTAAAACCAATTAAACTTAAACTCAGCTCACAGATAAATCTATCATAGTGGCAAAAATACAGGGGACAGGAACACCCACAAACAAAAACCAATTAAACTTAAACTCAGCTCACAGATAAATCTATCATAGTGGCAAAAATACAGGGGACAGGAACACCCACAAACAAAAACCAATTAAACTTAAACTCAGCTCACAGATAAATCTATCATAGTGGCAAAAATACAGGGGACACGAACACCCACAAACAAAAACCAATTAAACTTAAACTCAGCTCACAGATAAATCTATCATAGTGGCAAAAATACAGGGGACAGGAACACCCACAAATAAAAACCAATTAAACTTAAACTCAGCTCACAGATAAATCTATCATAGTGGCAAAAATACAGGGGACAGGAACACCCACAAACAAAAACCAATTAAACTTAAACTCAGCTCACAGATAAATCTATCATAGTGGCAAAAATATAGGGGGCAGGAACACCCACAAACAAAAACCAATTAAACTTAAACTCAGCTCAAAGATAAATCTATCATAGTGGCAAAAATACAGGGGACAGGAACACCCACAAACAAAAACCAATTAAACTTAAACTCAGCTCACAGATAAATCTATCATAGTGGCAAAATACAAGTGACAGGAACACCCACAAACTAAAACCAATTAAACTTAAACTCAGCTCACAGATAAATATATCATAGTGGCAAAAATACAGGGGACAGGAACACCCACAAACAAAAACCAATTAAACTTAAACTCAGCTCACAGATAAATCTATCATAGTGGCAAAATACAGGTGACAGGAACACCCACAAACAAAAACCAATTAAACTTAAACTCAGCTCAAAGATAAATCTATCATAGTGGCAAAAATACAGGGGACAGGAACACCCACAAACAAAAACCAATTAAACTTAAACTCAGCTCACAGATAAATCTATCATAGTGGCAAAATACAAGTGACAGGAACACCCACAAACTAAAACCAATTAAACTTAAACTCAGCTCACAGATAAATATATCATAGTGGCAAAAATACAGGGGACAGGAACACCCACAAACAAAAACCAATTAAACTTAAACTCAGCTCACAGATAAATCTATCATAGTGGCAAAATACAGGTGACAGGAACACCCACAAACAAAAACCAATTAAACTTAAACTCAGCTCACAGATAAATCTATCATAGTAGTAAAATAGAACCTACAGGACCATCAAAAACAAAAACTCTCCCTTTACACCAAAGTAATAAATCTATAAAAATTGCAGAATACCAGTCACAGGACTACCAAAATCAAAATCACTCCCTACACACAAAACAATAAATCTATAAAAATTGTAAAATACCATCCACAAGGAAGTCTATTCAAGTCTAGTCAAGGAAATCTATAAAAATTGCAGATTACCAGTCACAGGACTACCAAAATCAAAACCACTCCCTTCACACAAAACAATAAATCTATCAAAATTGTAAAATACCATCCACAAGGAAGTGGTAAATTGCCGTATACTATATTAATACAATATAATAATATAAAATATTATTGTATCAGAGATCTGGCCAAAACGTCCTGCACCAAAACATCCTGCGCAAAAACGGCTGTGCAAAAACGTCACCTACCGCCATCTTCTCTCCTTTCACACAGTCTAGCTGTGTGAAAGAGAAATAAGACAGAGAGAAGACAGTTTGGAAAGTGAAGAAGAGATCAGAAATCACGTGAAAATAAAAGAAATGGAATGTGTGAAACAGAAGGAAGATGAATAAGAAACAGGTTGGAAAGTGAAGAAGAGATCAGAAATCACATGAAAATAAAAGAAATGGAATGTGTGAAACAGAAAGAAGATGAACAAGAAACAGGTTGGAAAGTGAAGAAGAGATCAGAAATCACGTGAAAATAAAAGAAATGGAATGTGTGAAACAGAAGGAAGATGAATAAGAAACAGTTTGGAAAGTGAAGAAGAGATCAGAAATCACGTGAAAATAAAAGAAATGGAATGTGTGAAACAGAAGGAAGATGAATAAGAAACAGTTTGGAAAGTGAAGAAGAGATCAGAAATCACATGAAAATAAAAGAAATGGAATGTGTGAAACAGAAAGAAGATGAACAAGAAACAGCCTGTTAGAAATGAAAGAGATTGGAAATCATGTGAAAAGTGAGAAAATAAAATGCATGAAATTCAAATAAGTGAAAAAGATACAACTTGGAAAAGGCAGAATAGATGAGCGGAGTGTGTGAGAGACAATGAAGATGTAGGGAAGAGACCTGGAAATGGAAGAAACGAGACACAAAATCATCATGAGATATCAAAGAGAAAGACAATGAAGGACAATGAACTTAGAAAGGGAAACAAGAAATGCTGTGGAAAGAAGAAATGTTGCGGAAAATGAATCAAATGGACAGTGTAAAAGAGAATGAAGATGAGGGTAAGTATTTGGAAGTGGGAAAAAAGATAAGAAATCACAAGAAAGAATTAGGTTGCATGAAAGAGAACGAAGATCTAGGGAATGCAAAAATGAAAAGATTATATGAAACAGCAGAGAGTGAATCTACCTTCCACCTAATACACATATTCATGTATGTATGTAATCTCAGTTTAAAGACACTGTGTGATAATAAAGATCATTGAGCCCTCCTCCGTTATCCAGGCTTGGGACTGGCACTGTCAGGGTGCAAAAAGTGCACAATACACATATTCATACACATATTCGAAGTACGCAATTGCATAATTCTTATGGTCATTCAAACAAAGAAAAGACAAATCTGACACAAATGCACTGCAGATGGCCAAGGCTTTAGTCCCCTTCTTGTGGAATGCACCGCTCGTTGACCAATGTTGATCGTTTTGACCAATGTTGATCGTTTTGACCAATGTTGATCGTTTGACCAATGTTGATCGTTTTGACCAATGTTGATCATTTCGATCAATGTCGATCTTGATCTTCGCAGAACTCGCAGTTGTTCACGGTTGCCAAGAGTTCCACGATCGATCAACGAAGCGGGAACCCAAACAAACAAAAAGACAGACAAACGGAGATTAAGAAGTGGTCTCGCTTTTCTCCCTGAATTCTCTTAGGACAAAAGAACAGCCAAGGGAAAGAATAAAAAGACGAGACTGAATAGAAAGAGACTCAGAACATACAGTGTACTAGTAACAAATGCTAAATACTAATGTCCAGAGTACTAATACCTAATGCTAAATACCAAATACTAATGACAAGAAGACTGGTGCAAAAGCCAAATACTAACTACTAACGCCAAAGTACTAATGCCGAGTGCAAAATAGAAAATACTAATGCCCAGAGTAATAGTGCCCAAGGCTAAATACCAAATACTAATGCCTGGAGTGTTAGTACCTAACGCCAAATACCAAACAATAATGACCAGAGACTAGTACCTAATGCCAAATACTAATGCCCAGAGTACTAGTGCCTAATTCTAAATACTAAAGACCAAAGTACTAGTACCTACATACCAAATACCAAACGCTAATGCCCAGAGTACTAGTGCTAATTCTAAATACCAAAGTCCAAAGTACTAGTACTTACATTCCAAATATTAATGCCCATAGTACCAGTACAAAAACCATGGGGGACAATAGGAGTCTCGCTGATGGATAAGAAATGGAATGAGGTCATCAGAAAGATGCTGTGAGGGACAGATGAAGATAGGCCAGGATGAGAAGGTTAGGTCATGTAATAATAAGATAGGGTGAGAGCTGAACGAAAAGAATCACGAGGTCAGAGGTCACCGGAAGCCACAGCTTGGGACAAGAGAAGAAGAGATGAGGAGACATGATAGAACAGGACCTGAAATCCCTCAGATTGAAGTAAGACGGAACAAATGGAAGGAATTAATTCAAGGCCGATAGAGAGACACATACAAAGTATCACTACATAACACAAACAGTACTATATAAATCATCTCATCAATGTTCCCTGCGATACACAGTAACCAATCTGTCTAAAGATCAAATCAAAGTGCACCACAGATCAACATAACTGGTTCAAAACAAAAGACAAAAGGTCTCAGCAGTTATATGATAAATAAGCTGTTGTCAAGCGTGAAATCCCCTAACTGTGCTAAATAGAACATATGGAAATAAAAGGAGCTTCATAAATGTTTGGTAATTATAATTTACTCTTGCTAAATAGAACTTATGGAAATAAAAGGAGCTTCACAAATGTTTGGTAATTATAATTTACTCTTGCACTAAAAAGCCAGTAGGTTGCTCTCATGGGGTCAGGTACAACGCCTGATACCAGAATACATACATCCATATACAGGCAAAATATATTAGAAGCAGGATCGAACTCCATTCATATAGTCCAAACCATTCAGGTTAAGAGCACCAAAATTTACAACCAATGCCCAATTGAAAGGCAACCCTGGGCAAGCTGCACATAGTACACAGGCACAAAGAGCGTCTCAGGGTAGATATCTTGAAGAGGCGCTATATAAATGTTTGATTACATTATATTAGCATTACATTACATTGCAAAGAATTTGGGTTAAGGGCACCATAATTATAAACCATGTCCAACAGCATGGCAGCAGTGGCCAAGCTGCTAAAATACAGACACCCATAAAACAACAATCAAACTCAAAGATAAATCACATCAGCTAAATATAATGTACTACTAATTGTAATGTAATTGTAATGTGCTTGTAGTGCAACTGTACTAGTAATGTATCGCATGGTAATTTATGGTGATGTATTGCATTGTAATGTATTGTAATGTAAATGTCATGTATTGTAAAGAAAGAGATATAGAGTGCAAAGAATGAAGGAAAGAAAGAGTCAGAAAGATGGCTGCAGGATCTCGGCTCCACCCAGAAGAAGGTGAGTCACCGCTCAGCAAGGAACCTGGTCCACAGTCCGTCAGAAGGCAGAGCGCCCGCCAAGCCAACAGTCGACGACCGATGTTGCATGTGTAGGGCCCCCTCAGATCTAATGGCTGGTGGTCCACATGCCAGGTCCTCAGAGCACAGAGCAGTTGGTCCATCCCCATCTACAAACATCAATTAATCCATCTCAACACCAGCAAAAGAAGCGCCCGATCGTCTTACGTTGTCTCTCTGGCTGCTCGGAGGGCAGGATGTCCTGCAGCTCAGGTCCAGAGAGCACGTCCTCGCTCGACCGCTCGGCAGACTTGTCCGGAACACCGTGGGATCTCCTTCGCCTGCTCCGCCTCTTCTTCCGCTTCGGATGGACTCCTCCGTCGGAACCGACTCCAGCATCCCGTTCGCCACCGGTAGAGGCCGGTGCGGTGGCAAACTCTACCGGGTCCAGGATCTGCAGCGCAGGCACCTCCCTGAAGATGACACTGGAGGCCACCTGGTGCACAACCGGCGGAGGCAAGACGCTGGTCTTGCTCCTTTCCAAAGCGGGAGCGACAAGAGCGTGATCGAAGTTCTTTGTGGCAACGCGAAGACGGGCGCTGGTTGCCCGAAACTTATTGCTCGGCAGGCTTGTCCGGAACACCGCGGGATCTCCTTCGCCTCCTCCGTCTCTTCTTCGGCCTCGGATGGACTCCTCCGTCGGAAGGATCGACTCCAGCATCCCGTTCGCCAACGGTAGAGGCCGGTGCGGTGGCAAACTCTACCGGGTCCAGGATCTGCAGCGCAGGCACCT
Source organism: Bimastos eiseni (assembly GCA_959347315.1). NCBI lineage: Eukaryota > Metazoa > Annelida > Clitellata > Crassiclitellata > Lumbricidae > Bimastos > Bimastos eiseni. Next base: position 5,550,197 of record OY365817.1, read on the forward strand.
CCCTGAAGATGACACTGGAGGCCACCTGGTGCACAACCGGCGGAGGCAAGACGCTGGTCTTGCTCCTTTCCAAACATCAATCAGTCAATCTTAACACCAGCAAAAGAAGCGCCCGATCGTCTTACGTTGTCTCTCTGGCCGTTCGGAGGGCAGGAAGTCCTGCAGCTCAGGTCCAGAGAGCACGTCCTCGCTCGACCGCTGGTTGCCCGAAACATATCGCGGGCCGTGGCCAACCTCGCATCCCAGTCGGTGACATCCACCTCCATGAGAACGGCCGGACTGTCGTGGTCAGGTGAGTCGGAGAGCACGGGCACCACTTCCGGCTCAGTCTCCTCCTCCTTCACAGTCTCCAGTGGAACATCGCGGAATCTCCTTCGCCTCCTCCGTCTCTTCTTCGGATGGACTGGATGGAAGGCCACCCGGTGCACAACCGGCGGAGGCAAGACGCTGGTCTTGCTCCTTTTCAAAGCGGGAGCGACAAGAGCGTGATCGAAGTTCTTCACAGCAACGCGAAGACGGGCGCTGGTTGCCCGAAACTTATCGCGGGCCGTGGCCATCCTCGCGTCCCAGTCGATGACGTCCACCTCCATTCCATGAGAACGGCCGGACTGTCGTGGTCAGGTGAGTCGGAGAGCACGGGCACCACTTCCGGCTCAGTCTCCTCCTCCTCCACAGTCTCTAGTGGTCCTCTCTTGCCTGGCGGACACTTGGATGAACTGTAACAACAAACAATCACATCACATTAGAATTCTGGCACGTTACCACAGGTTCGACTGCTTCGAAAACAAGCGGTCTGCAATTTATAGCAGTCTAGTTTTATAAGAATGCATATTATGGACAGTGGGACACTAAACAAAATCAAAGAATATGAACTCAAGATGATAATGCTGACATAACATAGCAAAATACAATGAGACACGAAGAATCTCTTATACCACATATAACGTGAAGTGGCCTGATTTACATATGGTTTAACATAACCATCAAATTACTTGCCTCTGCCTTTGAATGGCCAGTAACAAACAAACTTCTCATGGATCCATCTATCTAATTACTCGCTTCTATGTTAAATCATATGCAAATCATCTCACTCAAGTTGTCCCTTCCATTGCTTCAAGCATACTAAAGGAACATGGTTTGGCTGGATGGCAATCATTCTTCATTAAATTCAAATGTCCACTTTGTGCATTTAGATCGACCTTCCTTAGGATGAGGCAACATTTATTAAATACTATCAAGTGATACGAGTTCATCAGATATCAGATCACTTGCATAAGTGACCTCTTAGGAATGCACAAGATAACTAACTGGGTGACATGACCTAATATTTTGCCTGCAAAATGTAAGGTCGTTGTTTTTAATGCAGCTGGGATTAATGTCACTTAACCTACCCTCGAAGCATTATAGTTGCAGTTCTCCTTCCCTCAACCGTGAAGTCACAAATTAGATGTATTAACTTATCCAAAACTCACTAGCCTAGGCTGTCACTAGAATGCCCAAACATCATCATATCACACCCTTCTCAAATCACTCCTAAACAAACTCAGAAGAGAATCGACATCAAACCTACAACTCCGTACAATAGTCCCAGTATCCCCACAAACTCTTCAGCATCCAACCATTCTCGACCTAAACTACCTCCATTTTGTTAACTGGTCAGCCTCCTCTCTTGACCTGGACCCTCTAGACACCAAATTAGAACCCCCTCTGAATTACCCCTCTTACTTAGACCCAGTGCTCACGAATGAGCTGGCATTATGCATTGCTTTTAAGTGTAGCTTTCTATGATTATAGGACTGCTAAATAATTATTTTGCAAATCCTGGATGCCCACATAATCAATAGCAATGACTTTACCAATTAACCCTGGTCTGGTGGTCACATCACTTGATAGTATGTATAACAAATGCTGCCTCAGTCTAAGGAGGATCAACAGCCTACTGAATTAGGCTTTAAAGAATTAATCAAAAGACAAGTGGCCTGTACAATGTCTACACAATATTAGAATCAACTTCAAGAGCAAAATGCGTATTAAATTCCAGTAACCTATCACAGGTTATCAGGCATATGGACCACGCATTAGCAGAGTTCACTGAATACATTCGTGCAGGTGGTATTTATAAATAATTGGGTTTGTAATGGCAAAGTGCAAATGTGCAAAAACTTGAGCTTCTACTGAGATGATGATGAATAAATTTTAATCAGTCAGGACGTTTGCTTAAAATTCCAGGACAATTTTGGATCAATGCTAGACATTGGACACACAAGTTCAATTCTTGTCTACCAAGTTAACCCTGGATGGTTGGTTGGCAGCTCTAGAAGTTTGGAGTTAACGATTATGATTAGCAGAACAAGAATAACAATCATCTTTGGATGTTTGGAACGCAAGAAATGTACAAACCAAGTTAATCAGTTCTTAAAATACAAACAATTGCAATCATAACTGTTTTAAATGAATTAAATACCCTGTAACAAAATGGTTTGCACAAATACTCTTTTTTGTTACACTGCACAAAATACTCATTACTTAGTAAGATGCAGACTACATATTTGGCTGCAAGTTCCACAATCCCAATGCCATTTAGAACGGTTATTGCACAGCAGCGAGTCATCCCGCATGCGAATGCTGCGTGAGATGGTTGACGAGTCTCGTCATGCTCAAAATCATTTCAATCAATCAGTATTCGCTTATTCAGTCAAGCCAATATACAGATGCAACTTCTTATCCCGATCAGTCGGTCCAGCTTAATCAATCAATCAATCAATCAATTTGTTTATTTATAGTCACAACGAACAGTTTGCTCAAGGCAAAAAAATAAAGAATGCCTTAAAGACCACAAAGCGAATGACCAGTCACCTGTCGTCGCGAAGGGGTTCCGCAGGTTGGAAACCAGTCTCCGCGACCTTCATCGTCCGCCGTCTCCTCGAGCAACACGTCAACTCCAACGGATCATCATCATCTCCAATGGTCACCAGCTCCGGAACGACACTCCCTCGTTCTCTCTGCAGAGAATAACCACACAGACAATAAACCAGCAAGCCTATAGACCTCCACAGTTGTAATTAACAAAATGCATCCAATAGACACACAAGGCTTATTATGTGCCCAGCACAAGCTCATTTCAGAGGTTTCATTAAAGTGTGATACTCCAACAGATTACATTTTAGTTACAGACTTACAGTCAATGGTTTTCCATTTTTAGTTATAGTTACAGCTACAGTCAATTTCAGTTATAGTTACAGGATTACAGCCATACAGTTAGCATTAGTTTTGGTTATAGTTACAGCCAGCTATAGTTAACATTAATTTTAATCAGAAGTACACAGCTAGTATTAATTTTAATCAGAAGTATACAGTTAGCATTAATTTTAATCAGAAGTATACATTAACACTAATTTTAGTTATAGATATAGTGGCAATTAGCATTAATTTTAGTCATGGTTACTGGATTTTTATTTTAGTTACTACTTACTTACAATAAGGTTAAGCAAAATTGCCTACAGATGCAGCAACTGTGCATATTTGAAATGTATTATATGATTTGCTTAAAGCTTTAAAATGTGCTGAAGAATGCGTGCATTCAGCTTCATCAATAAACTTAGCTTTGATGCTAAATATTCAACAATTCTGCTGATAAAGAGTAGCCATTCGAACGCCATCTGCTCAAATGTTGTGAATTATTGTGAATAAAGGATAAATTAACCTTATAATTAGATAAGCTGTAACAGCACTCGATCTTTTAAATATATTATTCCTCAGTCTTGACAAAAACAAATATGAAATATTGCATCACCAGCATGGCTATCTGAAGAATTCCTATTAAAATATACAGGGCATAGAGAAATATTTCTATATGATGACACCTAGAAACAAAGGTAGACGCAGTAAAGCCTGCAACAATCACCCAACACATCGAAAAACAGCCATTGCCACAATTGAGTCTGTAAATCTTATTGCACAGTGCACATTAATATCTCACCAGCTTTTAATGCCATCGACGGATTTCTACAATAAACCTTTCAATCACTCTCTGAAGCGGAGACTTCTTTGTATTTAGGTGGATAAATGACACTTTAGATAATTGAGCAGATTGGTCGTATTATACCGGTCATGAGCGTGGTCACGTAACTTGAAACATCCCTCATTAGCAACAACATTGCTGATGATAGGCCTACACACGCTTTTATGTGCGACTATTTGTACTTTAAATAACTCCAATCAAAATTTTCGATGCCTGCAGTCGCTCAAAATCTTTAGGCCCTACACAACCTTTGATAACAATATTATTATACTATGCAATTTATAAATGTTAATGATTTGCGCTACACAACTTTGACTATATAGAAATATTCACCAAATAAATAAGTTTAAGACAAGGCGCCACATGGTCGTGGGCTAATTCTCAAATACAAAATCTGGGGCGAACGTAGGCTAATAGTTGTAGCGCATTTCTTACGTTCTCATATTGTTTGTAGATATCGTACTTTTATCTTGTTTTTTAGTTAAAATAATTTTACTTGATGTAATTTTCGTCACAATCATGGTTAATAATATATTAAAGCTACAATTATTGCTTTGGTTATGGAAATCAGTCTATTTTTGCTTACGAACATTTTCGTTACCGTTAGGCCTATCGTTAACCTGAATCACGCCGGTGCATTTGATAAAGTTTGCTTTATTAAGTTTAAAAAAGACCGTTGCACTGATAACTTAAATGGGGCGAGTTCGCTATTTTCCTGCAAGGACAATGGAAGCGTGGAGGCCTAAATTCGATGTAAAAATGTAGATAACTGTCCAATTTTAACTCACCGCAACGTCCCGCGGATCCGGCTGGGAACGAGACCAAAACCAGGACCGAAGGGAACGAGGCATCTTCTCTTTAAATCGAAATATTGTAGAAAAATAGCACGACTTTTGAAAATCAACCATCGACGGCAACTCACAAAAGCGCAAGGGAAGATTTCGAACGTTATGACAATTGGGCCTGCAATTATCAGACGACGTCATCCATTAACAGACGTCATCAACAATAATTAGCTAAAGCTTGCGCTCAAGCTTATTTAGGCCTACTCGCTACATATGGAGGTCCGTGTAGGACTGTGGGTCTATTAATAATAATATCGCTTCGTATCGCAGCTTTAGATTTACATAGCGCCTCTCGAAAATAACTATTCATCATATTGGCCCACATATGTAATAATGATGAACATTAATCGTGACTGAGTCTAGTGACGTCTTACAGTATAGTAGGCCTGTATATTACACCGCTCTCGACGTGACTCAGAGCTATCGACGTACATTGGACATTTCATTCCATTGCTCTGACGCGTTGCTCTCACGTGCATGCTATCGCTATTTTTAGACAGATTCTTGGGAAAGTTTGAAACCACTGCACTACAATTTGAACCGGATGTGACTAGTTTTGATTTGGTGGAATTGTTCCGCGTTTGTGTGTGTATTTTCTTAGGGTTCGTTGTGCTCTTAACTGATTGTTATGTCAAATTAATGCCTCATGACGACAGACGGAAGCACAATGGGGGACTCATCGTCGAAGAAGACTAAAGCTGGATTTTATCGGGTTAATATGGAGAAGATGCACGTGGATGTTCCGAAACGATACCAGGATATAACACTTATCGGACATGGAGCCTTCGGACAAGTCTGGTAAAAGACGTCGCGAATTATCGAATCGCCCCACTCGTACGGAAAATAATAACAGTGTTAACTAGTTAGTTCTTAAAATAATCAGTCGCAGTAACTAGTTACTGGCCTTCAAATAGTAATTAGTTGCTGTAGCAAGTTACTTTTTAAATGTAACAAGTGGTTGCAGTTATTTAATCGAAGTATTTACTACACACATAATATGTTAAGGTCCAATTTCACTGCATCGGTCGGCGAAAGTGCAGTATCGGGGTGCATAGATTTGAGTCTGACAGTCACGAACTCACACAGTCAGTCAGTCCAGATGACAGTCGCTAACTCACAGTCAGTCGGTGTGAGTGAGTTGTCTGATGGTCATTAACTCACACAGTCAGTCTGAGAGTCACCAACTCACTCACACTGGTCAGTCTAGTCTTTCTGACAGTCATTAACTCACACAGTCAGTCACCAACTCAAATGTCCGGGGGAGATGTCTGGAACCCGCGACTGATGCACAGAACCACCTTGCTGTAGATATGGATACAGATTCGCTTTGCTCTTGGTACATGGAACTGGACTTTGTGGTAATGCAATGCAAAAAAATAATTTATGTCAGAGAGAATATAATTATGTCCTCTATGCAGAGAAGCAAGATTAAGTGATGCACAGCAGATCCAACTGATTAGTGTTATATACATGTAGTAATAGTTTCAGAATTATAATACCCATTATAAGGACAATCCTTTAAATGCAATAGTAGGCTTGCATAGATCAATGCTTGCATATCGAATACATATATGGTTATTGTCGGTATTAAAAAATATTTATGAGCATATTTGGAGGCTATTTGCTTCTGTGATATTCAGCAAATGGGCAAATCTCTATCCAAATCTGTTGTTTGCTGTCAATTCTGTTGACTCTGATACATTCTCTAATGTCTTTCTGTCCTGACTTATTTAATATGATAATGACACCTTTTTGGCCAACCATTTTTTTTAGTCCAATGAACCTTTGAATCATTCGAATTTTTTCCGTCCAGTGAGCTTTACTTGACCCTTTAACGACCAGCGTTATTGATTATGCCTTACATTTTGCTACGTGCTGGTCGTTAAAGTGTTAAACTGAATTGTTGCAAATTCTGTCTTCTGATTTTCCCAACAGCTCAGCCTTTGACAGCCAAAACAAGAGAAAAGTGGCAATCAAGAAGGTTTCTAGGATATTTCAATCAGCCATCCATGCAAGACGTGCCTTCCGAGAGATATACGTGCTCAAACACATGTTCCATGACAACGTAGGCATCAATCAAGTCAAACACTGAGATTCTTTATTGACATTCAATGTTAGCCTTTCATTCTCACCTGTAGCCTCTGCTTCTGGAATCTGGTGGAATTGACTCTTCATAAAAATAATCCAAAGAAAAAGGTTAATATAGGTTTTGGTGAATGTCGGATGATACAGTTTGCATGTACACGTTAATGCTTTCAGTTATATATGACCTTACCTTACTTACCTTTTGTATCTTATATCATATTGTTTGTATCTGTAAATTTATATAGAGCCATTCACTGTGCTACACCAATCAAAGGCACTCCCAGTGGTATGTTGTATCAGTGGTTTATGAAATGTATGACCTTTGCTTTGGAACCAGAGATGGGTCCATGATTAGTTAAATTGCTAATCGATTAGAATTAGCCACTGATTATGATTTTGTTTTAGGTGATTCGTCTACTCGACATTTTCATTCCTTGCGATGACGTCAACAGTTTTAATGATGTGTAAGTGTAAGCAAATGAATTGATGAAGAATTCAGTGTTTTCATCAGCTTATTTAGGCTTTCATGATTTGGGTGATACTTTCCAAGGCTTCTTTAAATATCTTAGAAATAATTTAAGAAAACTCTTAAATAATTTAAGAAAACTCTCCAAGATGTGTATCGATATTTCGCTAAGAAATAATTTAAGAAAAATTCTCCAAAATGCTGGTTCAAGCTCAGAAATCATCTGAACATAATATGTGAGAATTATGAATGAAATGTCACTAAGTCCAAAAGGTCTTCAATGCCCAGAATATGGAAGAGATGAAGAGACATCTAATGAGTTCATTAAGACCTCTTCAGTTATTTTGTCCTTGTTGTTTATATAACATTTGGTCAGTTTGAAGCATTTGATGTATGGCTCCTCATTGCACTTCATTCCATCCTATGTTATGTGATTTTGTTTCCACTGGTCCTTTGCTGGTCTTTATTTTATGATCGTTCCTATGAAAATTCCAGCATATTCCAGTTTGAATTGGTTGGTGATGATTGAATCACTAACACAGTTATTTTGCATTAATTGACTTCTATTATCATTTTAATTTATCACTTCTGAAATCATGTTCACTCATTTCCTGCTACAACATCTCACTGATTTGCTGATCAGGCATCTCTTTTCTGGGCTCTTATCTCATCCTATTTTTTTTGTACCAGGAATTGTCTATTCCAATTCATGCCACACTCATGTCGTAAGTCTGACTGTATACAACTGAAATGCAAGAGTCTAGCTGTAAACCTGAGACTATCAGCATCCAATCCTGTACAGTAGAATGGGTGAATCGATTTCAGGTCTTAACTGCACAACTACAACCGTTCTTAGATAATTTCAAATTAGACTAACTTCAATTGGAATCGATTGTATATGTGTAGTGATATAATAAAGAAGAAAGCCACACAGATTTATTAAGATGGCTGTTGATTGATGAGTTTAAGAAAGTTTTGCTTAAAATTTTGTTTTGTTAAAATGATGTAAAATATTTTGTTGTCCCTTCCTGTCCAAAACTTTGTCCTTATGACCCTCTCTGTTGAAATCGGTGAAGTTTTTCTCTTCCAGTTATTTGGTGACTGATTTAATGGAAGCAGATCTGAACAGAATTCTGAAGACACAGCGACTCACAGATGAACACATTCAGTTCTTCGTTTATCAAATACTACGTGGACTCAAGGTTAGGATCACAGGATTGAGATTAAGGTCACCTCCTCCTGCTGCTACTTTGCTGTTTCCTTAATCCATCCGCAAATAATTCACCTGCAATGCATTCTCATTTCTAGAGAATCTTCAAAATGCAAAAAATACATAACTTTTCTGAAGTCAGCTAATACTTTAATTCCTAAAGTAATCTAAATAAAAAATAATATAGGTGCAATGGTATTCTAAATTCAGTATATAGATTAAAATATTATAAATGTAGAAAGTAGCTTCAATTCATAAGGTAGTTCAGATGCAGAACATAGTCTAAGTGCAGAACATAAGTGAATTGCAAATTTAGTTTCATTGTAAAATGGTATAAATGTAAAAAAATTGTCAAAATATGCAATATATTCTGAGTGCAAAGACTACTGACATTTTGAAAAAATTCTAAATGCAGAATGTTGTCTATATATATATATATATATATATATATATATATACTTATATATATATATATTTATATATATATATATATATATATGCATAAAATATTTGAGAATTCAGGAAATATTCTGAATGCATAGATTTTTCTAAACATAAATAGTTTGGATATAACTTCATTGCTGGAAACCAACGAACATCTGGCTATTCCTTGAACCACCACATGTTCTTAAAACTTCAAGAATAAACCTATCCCAAGCTAGGGAAATCACTGTAAAATAAAGCCAACTTCAGGCAATTTTGAAACTGTAGAAGGGACAAACTTCAAACAGTAAATGCCTAAGTTGATGAAAATCCAATGAAAATTTAGTAGCAGACAAGTTGACAGTCACATGCCGAATCACACATATAATTATATAAAAATACATACATATATAAAATTATATATATATATATTGTATTGTCCAGCAATATGCTGATGATAATGTATTGCTCTATTAATACTAATTTTTATTGCTCACATGTCTTGGCAAAGACTGAATTCGAACTCTCTGCCGGTCGGAACTAAAATCCTGTTATGAAATTAGAAAGCTCCTTTGTGCCACAAATGGTAGCTTACTTGCTGTGACTTCACACATATCTTCAATTTGCAGGTCATCGTTTTTATACAAGTAGTCTTTCATCACATGATGCATTCTTCGACTGATCACTTGGCTAAAACAGTTCAGTTTTTGCTCTTGAGCAGAGCTCTGCCAGCTCCTTGCTGTCATCGTTTAACACATTAGTTTACTTTGGTCTTTGTTTTCTTTCATCTGTGTAGTTTCAGATTTACTGACTGACTGCAAAATAAGTGGTTTACGAGAGCTCTTCATTGGATTTTCTCTTACTATTGGTAGACGCTCATTGACGAAAGATTAAATAAATAGTTTATTGCACTTGCACTTAGGTCTTTACTGCAAAAGCAATTGTTTCTCATATACAGTAACTGGTCATATCAGGTGTAGAGAGTTACTGATTGAATTTAAATAATTCATTAAACATTGTTTTTGTTTATTTGTATGTTTCTAGTATAGAGTTAAAAATTGATTAACTGACGTCGTTGTTTGTCTCGTTTCAGTACGTCCATTCGGCTCATCTTGTACACAGGGTAAACACTACTCTGCTTCACAGACTGCAGTAGGATTACAGGCATAGTATAAACAGATGATCACAAGTTATTACATGCACGCACCCATCACATCCTATCTATAATTTGACCAACACCACCTCCTAGACTAGTCAACCTTAAGAGGATGGCAGGATCTCACACTCTGTCACTCTACTTGCTATTGTCTTATCCATTGCTCTTTGGCCTCATTGTGTAGGGACCTTGAGCAAGTCCTTCTTGACATTTTCTTTTCATGAATGCTCCATTTTGGTAAATGGGTGGAGCGGTTCTGAATATGAGGTGCGGTGACCACGTAGTGGGATGTTCAGTACCTTGCGTTCGAAGGGTCATAGGTTCCAACCCATTCCGAGTCACTGTGTAACGACCTTGGACAAGTTGCTCACTCATTCATAATTGTCTGTGAGGAAGGCAATGGAAAACCACCTCACTCATGTCATCCCCAGGTGACCTAAAGCCAAATGGACCTGCCTTCGGGCAGACAACACGTCATCAGTTCTGAAATGTTTATTATGCTAAGTCTTCCCTTCCTACTGACGTTATACATTTGTGTGGCACGATGGCCGAGCGGTTGGCCCATAAAGCTCAGTCCGAGGTGTCGCTGTGTAGGAACCTTGAGCAAGTCCTTCGCACACAATTGCTCTGCAGTACAACTGCAGTTGCGCTGTCGAGGCATGTGCACTCCTGAGCAAAAAATTTTGGAGGAAGGGTGATATCAAATTTCAGAATAAATAAATACCACAGCTTTTGGTTTTATTCACAATTATCAAGTTATCATGAGTGGAAATGGTCTGTTAGGAATGAATCATTCTACTGTTTTTTAAATTTATTTTTAGGACCTTAAACCAAGCAATGTTGCTGTCAACTCAGACTGTTTACTCAAGGTAATATTTGATAATCAGAATGCAACATTTTTAGAAATTACCATAGATATCCCATTGGCAGTCATAGTTTGGTTTGTCCTGTGGTATGCTGTCAGTTCCACTGTCAAGCTGATCATATAATGCAAGGCACATTGCTTCTGTACATATTAGTGACAACTCACATTTTATTAACTATTTTAATTGTCTTCATTGTTGTATTTAGTATCTTTATCTGTGTTTGTTTAGTAATTTATTCTGAATGTCTGAATTATTTTGTGATTTTTTTTGGTGCAGCTGAGCCGCAAGTTATTCTTTAGAGCTATTGACTCTTTTTAGATATTGGATTTTGGTCTTTCCCGAGAACTGGATACTACCATGACAGGATATGTGGCAACAAGATGGTGGCGTGCACCAGAACTCATTTACAACTGGACACATTACAATGAAAAGGGTAACCAAGACTATTGACGGACTTTTGTTTTAATAGTAGAGCTATTTAGGAGCAACAACTGCTATGACAAAACTAACCTAATCAGTTTGAGTTGACAACCGACCAAATTGTCAGCCATAGACTTCAAAGGTCTCTTATCTGCTTTGAAACTAAGTCCACATTGGTTGCTTAGATCAACTGGAGAAGTCGCTACACTGTAGCCCTATCTCACACTACAGTGTAGCTCTGCCTCACACTACACTCTAGCTCTACCTCACACTACACCGTAGCTGCTTTGCAAAGTCTGGTGTTAGACTCGTGCATTGGTGCAGACAAAGGCCAGTCCTTCTAAACACATATATCGTACATTTGATGATTTAATGCACTGTTTCACAATGGATCTATTTGTGGTTTTGTTGATGAATTCTACTACAAACGACATTAAGCAGAGCTCTGTGCTTTCAAGTAGGGACCTTTAAGGACCTTTAACCTTTCTGAGCTAATGAAGTTGTGCTATGCGACATGTCCTGGTGCATACAAGCAACCTTTAACCGTTGCCTAGACTCTTTGTTTAATTGCATCATTTGATGTCCAAATGTTTTGATTGTTGATAATGTTTCGTCTGGTTCTCACGATGTTTGTGCAGTTGATGTTTGGTCCGCTGGATGTATCATGGCCGAAATGATCACTGGTCGTCCTCTGTTCGAGGGAAAAGATCGTATCCTCTTTTATGTGTTGATGATGACACATCCAGTTTTCACTATCATCATATTTAAATAGCCAATCTAGACCAGTCATGCATCGAAAATCCTCATAGGGATACTAGCAAAAAGAGTACAGGCAAAGACAGAAGCAGTCAAAGGACGATCAATTTGAGTTTAGAAAGGGAATGGGAACTAGACACATGATAGTTGTGCTAAGGGTACTAACAGAGAAGAGCTGTCAGAATGATAAAGAGGTCTATATATGCTTTGTAGACTATGAAAAAGCATTCGATAGAGTAGACTGGAGAAGGCTGCTACAGGCACTGAGGAGGATGGGGATAGATTGGAAAAATAGAAGACTGATAGGGAATCTGTATATGGGACAAAAGGTACAAGTAAGAATAGATGGAGAATTTTCAGAACAGGGAAAGGTGAGAAGAAGAGTCAGACAAGGATGTCCTCTGTCCCCGCTACTATTCAACATCTTTATAGAAGAATTGGTTAACGAAGCAACAGAGGACCTTGAGGAGGGGATAAAAGTAGGAGGAGGAGGGATAAAAACACTAAGGTTTGCAGATGACCAAGCAATACTAGCAAGAAGTCAGAGTCCTACAGATCATGCTTGATTGACTAAACATGGCATCAAACAAACACGGCAATAAACGACTATGGAATGAAAAAATAAGCATCAGAAAGACAAAGGCACTGGTAGTGAGCAAAGGACAAACAAATGCAATCAGAATATTTGTTGGAGGAAGGGAAATTGAGAAGGTAAAGGAATTATGTTACCTGGGACGCATGATCGGAGAAGATGTAATAGAGAAATAAGAAGAAGAATAGCGATGGGCAAAGAGGCATTCTCAAAGAGGAAAAAACTATTGAGAGGGAAAATAAACAAAGAACTAAAGAAAAGACTAATAAAGACACTGGTTTGGAGTGTAGTTTGTACTTCTCAGACAAATGGGCAATGAGGAAGGATGATGTAAAAAGATTGGAAGCCTTCGAGATATGGAGGAGTATGGAGAGAATCAGTTGGACAGAGCATGTAACAAACGAAGAGGTGCTGGAAACAATGGAAGAAGAAAGGACCCTACTACGCACAATAAGACAGAGACAACGGAGATGGATAGGACATGTGCCAATAGGTAACTCAATAATGAAAACGATCATAGAAGGGAAGATGCAAGGAAAACGCGGAAGAGGAAGACCGAGATGAATGATGCTGGATGATGCCAGATGGCTACCAGAGACTTAAGGAGGAAGAGGAGAATGGAATGGTGATGTCGAACATTTTGACCTGCTTGAAAAAGCAGAGAGCAAGAAAAAGAAGAAGAAGACCGATCTAGCTTCTCTTGAATATAATTTGCATTATATGTGGTCTATGCTGCTCAGGCTGTTTTCTTGTGATGCACTTGTTTCACTTGTGCAGTCATCAATTCTCCTCTGTGACTTGTTTGCCTTTCTTATCAGAGGACTTGCAATACTAGATCAGGACTCTGGCTTACTACAAGTTCACAACATTACTATTATTGCAAGTGATGTGGCCAAAGCCAGGAGTGAGGGGGCTGAGGACAGAAGTGAGGGGCTGAGGCCAGAGATGATGTGGTTGAGGCCAAAAGTGGCTGAGATCAATAGTAATGTGGCTGATATCAATAGGGATGTGGCCGAGGTCAGAAGCGATGTGACTGAAGTCGGATAACATGTGGCTCAGGTAAGAAGTGATGTGGCTGAGATCAGTAGTGATGTGACTGAGGTCACAGATAATGTGGTTGAGGCCAAAAGTGGCTGAGAACATTAGTGATATGGCTGATATCAGTAGGGATCTAGGACAATTACCCCCAGACAATTATCCCCATACAATTACCCTAACACAATTACACTTCCCGACAATTACATCTAACCCTTATACTATTCGGGGGGGGGGGGTTATTGTCGGGGGGGGGTTATTTGTATGGGGGGGGGGGTAATTGTCCAGGGGTGATTTATGCAGGGGTAATTGTCCGGGGGTAATTGTCCTGTTAACATCAGTAGTGATGTGGCCCAAGGTCAGAAGTGGTGTGGCTCAGGTCAGAAGTGATGTGGCTGAGGCCAGAAACTATGTGACTGAAGTCAGAAGAGATGTGGCTCAGGTCAGAAGTGATGTGGCATACATGCTTAATCTGTTGAAATGATGTAACATATTCTGTTGTCCCTTCCTGTCCAAAACTTTGTCCTTATGACCCCCTCTGTTGAAATCGGTGAAGTTTTTCTCTTTCAGTTATTTGGGGACTGATTTAATGGAAGCGGATCTGAACAGAATTCTGAAGAATTCTACATTCGTACCTACGATCAGTAGTGATGTGACTGAACCCAGAGATAATGTGGTTGAGGCCAAAAGTGGCTGAGGTCAGTAGTGATGTGTTTGAGGTCAGAAGTGATGTGGTTGAGGTCAGTAGTGATGTGGTTGAGGTCAGAAGTGATGTGGTTGAGGTCAGAAGTGATGTGGTTGAGGTCAGAAGTGATGTGGTTGAGGTCATAAGTGATGTGGTTGAGGTCAGAAGTGATGTGGTTGAGTTCAGAAGTGATGTGGTTGAGGTCAGAAGTGATGTGGTTGAGGTCAGAAGTGATGTGGCTGAGGTCAGTAGTGATGTGGTTGAGGTCAGAAGTGATGTGGTTGAGGTCAGTAGTGATGTGGCTGAGGTCAGTAGTGATGTGTTTGAGGTCAGAAGTGATGTGGTTGAGGTCAGAAGTGATGTGGCTGAGGTCAGAAGTGATGTGGTTGAGGTCAGAAGTGATGTGGCTGAGGTCAGTAGTGATGTGGCTTAGGTCAGTAGTGATGTGGCTGAGGTCAGAAGTGATGTGGTTGAGGTCAGAAGTGATGTGGCTGAGGTCAGTAGTGATGTGGTTGAGGTCAGAAGTGATGTGGCATGATTTCCACAAGGCATTGGGTTAAAGCTGAGCAGTGTTGCTTGTTACGAGAATAGTTTTATGCTCTGCGGAGAAGGTCATTAATCGAAGTATAACTCGAATTGCCTTTGCTATAAATGGCTTGTGATTTTTTCCTGGAATTTTGTAAGTCCTTATGCATCCAAGTTGCTTGTGTCAGTTGAAGTATAGCAATGTAATAGTTATTTCCAGTGAGTACCTTAATAGTTTTTTTCAGAATTTGATCAGTTGGAGAAGATTCTGAATTTTACAGGAACACCAAGTCGCAACCTGATGGAAAAGTTCAGTGAGGATGTAAGTTTCTGATTTAATTCAAACTCTTCAACACTTCTGTCTGATGAACAAAGGCTCTTAAGCATTTCATTTGTTTCAAACTCATTGTTTAAATCTCTTCTCACTTAATTTTTCTTAGCCATCCGGTCAAGTGCAAGTTACCTTTCTTTCTTCTATTTCTCGATTGACTGTTTCTTTGCCTTGTTTCAACCATGCTGAAGAGCTGACCATGAAATTTTCATGTGGTTGGGGTGACCACTAGTAGCAACCGATGTATTTTACAGCACAGCCTATAGGTTCTCTCAGTTGAATATACAGTTGACAGAAGAAGAGTGTAGACTGTTGCTGATGTTTTAGGCAAGGTCGTACATTCGAAGCCTTGGTGTGAGAAAGAAGAAAGACTTTAGGATGGTTTTTAAAGGAGCAAATCCTCTCGGTCAGTTCATTTCTTTCTAATTAATATTCTAATTGGTCATTCGTTACTGTCATTCATATTTACTGAAACAATTGCAGAGTAAATAAAGTGAGTAATTTCATGGCTGTGGTTTCCATCTATATATGTTTAACACCAAAGTTAAAACCTGTTTTAAGACCCAGATCCTACGTTACAACACAAAGGTATTGTAAAACAGATGCATTTTAAATTTAGCCATGAATGGTGCTTCATGGTTTATAGTGCCTCAGGTGAAGCTATGTAGTTGGTTTAGAGCAGCTATGTGAGAATCTGATCTAGATGCCTCTGGATCATCCCACAAAGGTCGATAGGTACAGGATGAGCAATTATCATTGACTCAGTGCCAAACAGGACAGAACAGTCTGTAGTAGATCGCAACGTCCCAGCTCACAACGGCTTCACAGAATGTAAGATTTCTTAATCACAGAAGGTTTTTGTAAAGCTGTTACATTGCCACTGTTCAAACAAGAACCTGTTGAGGGTCAACCTATTCAACCCAAATGGGTCTCTTTATACCAACCAGAGATGATGCACAGACTTCAAAGCTAATGGCAGCTCTAGGTTTTTCTGGCAGGGGGTAAGTGGGGGGGCCAAGGACCCTGGAGGGGGACCAATTTAGTACCCACATTTTTCTAAACTGAGAGCGCTATATGTAGCTCCACACTGAGTGACATCGACCAGATACAGTCATATATATGCATTATAGAGCAACATGAATTCTTTACATTAATAACCTATAGATATTTGGAAATAGAATGACATTTTTTAAAAGTAACACATTAACCATGGACATTACATACGCTTAATGAAAAGCAAGTTTACAATTGTCATGTCAAGAGTCACTTATCCACAAAGGCATCCATCGTAATGGACTCTTCACAAACAGATTCAATCGACAACATTGTCAGACTACTTAGACGACTATCGGACATAATGCTTTTTAGATATGTTTTAATTAATTAATTTCAGAGCAGAAAAGCTTTTCTGACAGGCGGTTGATGTTACTGGTAAAACAATGGCTATTTTTGATATTCTGTGCATTTCACGAATAACATGTTTGTATGGTTCCAGAAAAGAAGCCAGAACTATCGTTGTGGTCATATTGCACATAAACTTGAATGCTTTAATCAGTGCTTTTTTTCTGGCGGAACGCGCCGGAACGGCGTTCCGGCTCCTTTTTTCAATGAAAAAAAAAATTGGGGTTGTGTAATAACTCTGGTATTTGATAGAAACTTTACAATCACAATTTTATACATTCTAAAAGTAACTATTGTGATCGCTGAGTCTTATCAAATGTATTTTATTTGGTAGTTATAATTTTAGTGTAATTTCTTTCGTCAATTATACAGATGCGTTCCGGCACCTTATTTTCTAGAAAGAAAGCCCTGGCTTTAATCAATCATCAAATCCCCGTCATACAAAAGTGCATAAGACACAATGTTATCAATATATTAATTTCAAGAAAGACATATGTTTTTGGCATAAATACCTGTCATACAGTCATAGCATAAGTGAATGGTCAGAGAATGTCTATCTAGTTCGTAATTGTGCTGCCTTAATGCGGCTTGTGTGTTCACTTGAGAGCATTGTCCCACAGTTTCATCAACTGCCGAGCTAGAAAAACAGAAGGCATTAAATGGACAGTCGTACGCGTTGCTTAGTTAATACTGAGATGATTTAATAATTGTTACTTTCCTCTTCTGCCTTTGCAAAAGACTGCTGTTTAATCTCTATATTCTTTGAAAGAGGCAGTTTTATGTCTGACGACATCGGCAGCTGAGCTGCAGATAAATCGGCACTTGAAGATTGGAGTTGATTTGATACAATATGTAGCCTACATGTAAAGTATGTAAAGTCTGCTCATTACACTTGCACCATCATAACCTCAACCAACTAGCCCTGAACCTATTTCTGCCCCAGATGACTTAAGAGTATCTATAATAAGCATGATAATGGCTTTGCATCTAATCCGATTGCAGATTTGAAATCTAGAAAATATTCATTCACTTTCTTGTTGGCAAATGTCATATTACAAAGAATAGCTGTTCCTTCAACTGATATCCTTTGTCCTATTGGGATCAACCCAAATCATCGAAACCCGAATCCCGAAAATGCTGAACAGACCAAAAAGCCCGATTCCCTGAAAACAGCAACGTACTATTGAAAAACGCAGAAATGTCTCAAAACAGCGCAATTCATTCATCAATCCAACTTCTGCATGAATTATTTTCGTCGATCCAGCTTCCATTTAAGCAGAATTCTTTTCATCAATCTAGCTTCCTTTTTGGGGATATGGTGGATATCAGTTTCAGGGATTTGGGTTTCGATGATTCGCTACGCACCCGTCCCATCAATAAGGATTTAAAACTATGTAGACTCCTTGACCTCTTCTATTATTACCTGATCCCTGACCATATCTACCACTAAAATTCTAAGCAAGTAAGTAAGTAATCCTATGAGATTGTGCAGACTAAAATAATGTCAGATTTTTTATGCAAGTAAGCACTTTGTGCATTTGAGAATGTCCAGGAAAAAATAATTATGAATTTCATCATGCATCATACCTGAGCAAGTAATATCAAATCTAAATGACACCATATATTTCACAGCACATCGGTCAAAAAACAAAATTCTGGGGGCTAGTGGGGGCCACAAGCTTAGTTGGGGGGTCATGGCCCACCCTGTGGAGCCACCACTGTTCAAAGCATCTTATGAAGTCTACTTTGGATCTGATCTAAAATGCAGACTTGGACATAACAGTGTATCATTTAAGAATTATTGACAACTTTTGCAAATGAGGAAACCCTCTTTAAAATCAACAGGAGACAAAAGATCAGAAGCTAATTGACCTCCTCCTCCTCCTCCTCCATTGCCAATTGAAGAGGCCGTTGATTGGTGCTTCCGTACATCATGGCGCCTTAAAGACTCGTTAGAATCATTTTGATCATGTTAGATGTTTTGATCACTGACTGATTAATTGAGCATGCTGTAGATTAACAAATGACCGTTGTTTATTGCATCATTAGGTATTCTTCTGCTATTCACTGAGTTTTATTATGATTGTGAACATTGATGGAAGGACTTGGATGGTTGCCATGCAACCAAGACAGCACTACAACCACCTCCAGTCATCAACTGTATTGCGTTGTGTACCTCTAGATCTATGAGTTTAACGACATCTGACTCAGATGGGCAATCACATAGCAGAGAGAACTTACTTGCTGATTAGATAATTAATGATGTTTGTCATCCATGTGTTGTGTGTTAGTGCTTAATGATGAAAGAAAGCCACTGTGTTGTTATAGCTTTGGATCTTCTGGATCGTATGTTGGATCTCGATCCTGATACACGAATTTCAACAGATGAGGCTCTGACGCATGCATATCTTCAGGCATATTACGATCCTTCAGATGAACCAGTCACAGATCGATCGGATCATAGTTATGAACAGCAGGAATATGATTTGCCAACTTGGAGACGTAAGCTTCAGTCTTATTTTTCTTCTCTTACCACTATATCCGATGAGCGTCTACTAACAGTGACTGGGAAACCAATGCCGCTCATCATAGGGTCACTTCATCATTGTGCAGGGTGCTGAAGATATCAGCTGGAAGAGGGTTTCTATGGAGTGGATAGAGCCCTAAATTGGACTGAAGAGGAGGCATAAGGGAATTGGAGCAGCATTCAAGAGATTGGAGAGAAAGGAGTGGTTTCAGATAGGACGAAAGTTTGCTAGCAAAAAGGGGTTCAAGACTGGTTATTTCAGGGAGGGAAGTACTACCACCAAACTGGATACTCACGAGCATCACTCACCATGGGAAGCAAAATGCTTAGATACACCACTAAATCACTTTAAATGTTGTCTTGTCACAGCAGCTAGACCTACACAATATTTGCTGCTTCCATTGTATTATTATTGGATTCTGATTTCTTAGCATTAAGCAATCATTGCGTGTAAGGCTTCCGATTGTCTGTTGTTTCCATCCAGTGATTAACAATGTTTGTCTTGCCTATCTTCACTGTTCTTGCAGCTGCCTTGGAGCAGAGCACTTATGATGACTGAAGAAAGATATATTGGACAGCTTCTTGCATTAGTTGCTGTGGCAGGTTTTGAAGAATCAGCTCAGTCGACATTTGGAAGCTTAAAGTACAGACAGTTTGTATCAATTGGACAGTTTGTTTTGCTGATGTTTATGTTTCGATGTTTTGTTTTTGATGCAGAAAAAATATATGATGAGGTGATGAACTTTTCTGAGCCTGACGTTGCAATGGATTGACCGCCTGCCAAAGTCAATCTTGGTTGGTCTCAGAAACGTATTTGCAGCGGTTGTTATCTGCATCGTTCACTTACCCAAAAAGAGATTTTGTTTCAATTTGATTGAGAATCATTTCTGGTGTGACGGACAAAATAGACATTCAAGCAGTAGCTAGAAGAACCCCGTATCAGGTATACAGTGTAAGTTTTTTGATGCTGTTGACTTCAGAGTTTGCAGTCCCTGGCCTACTCATGTCACCAATTTTAGACGATGGTGATATTGTTGTTGACTGTTGTGATCAACGTACCGGTTATTTTTGATAGTTTAACTGGGCTGAAAGTGCCTTATATCATGACGAAGAGTCATTTATTCTTCAACCTGATTGTAAGAAATCTAGATGTGTGTGATTATGTTGTGTATTCATCAAAACTTCCAGCAACTAAATAAGAACATATGCATTTTCTTGTTGCTTGTGTCATTAATTGGTTTTGTTACTTGATGAACTGGAATTTTAACCCAGAGTTTAGAGCTTCTGAGAGATAGATGCATTGATAATCAACCATGTTGCATAATTGTCGTTTGAGAAGTGGCTTAGTAGACATAGTAGGTTGTTAATTCTTCATTTGAAATTACTCCTTGCTAACTAACCTAAAAAATCTGCTCAGGTTCTTTGGAATATCTGCTTTCAAGTACTGTACCACTTTCTTACCACTCTTGCATTTACCTTGATGACTCACTGCATCAAGGACATTACTAGCAAATCCGACCTCATATGGTTTGACTGGTCTTCTAAGCCCGTACAGTGCACTGAACTCTCCCTCTCTACTTCCTCCTCTGTACTCTCTCTCTCTCTCTCTCCATCATCTACTGTTTGGGATCTTGGAGTCACCCTCAACTCAACGCTTTCTCTGAAATAGCTGATGCCTCTAGGGCATGCTTGTTTCATCGCAGGAGAATCCAACAGCTTTGCTCTACTCAACATCACTCATAACACTGCTTTATTCTGACATGGCTACTGCAGCTTGGTACTTATGGGCTGTCCAAATGCACACCACTTCCTCTACCTAGAAGTAGAGATCATCTGCCTTCCTGCATGTCTTCCAAGGTCACACTTTGCAACTTTGTTGAAGGTTGCTTCTCTCTTAGATCAGCATCTGCTGGAAAGTACGTTGTCCCTGGTACAAGTCTCGTCTTTTGCCGGCAGTCATTCAATGTTGTTCCATCTGGAACTCTCTACCTCCTCATGTTTGCAACTCTACCAGCAATACTATCTATCGCTCTAAGCTGAAAGCCTTCATCTTCCAGTCTGCCTATGGCTCTTAATGGTTGCCCCGCTTCAATGTGCACTTCTAAACTTAGGAGAACTTTATGAAATTTCAGTTGTATTGTACTTGTGCTAGTCACTTTAAACCTAAAGCACTACTTGCAAGGAAATCATATTCCAACCATTCCCCATTGTTTCCTAATCTCCACTGTGAAACTCACACCTCCTTCCAATTCATACATAGATGGATTCTCTATGTGGGTGCTAGAGAAATGTTGTTTTTATAGATAAATTGGCACTTGAGCTGCACACTGTGCCTTCTAAGTGATGCTGTGAATATCTTTCTAACAAAATGAGATACATTCTGTCTAGTCCTAATGTCTGGCAGGTTTTACGGAATGGTAGTGTTGGAAAAAGATTAGGGTTTTGGTTGTCATGTGACTCAATCTACAGTTTAGGTTTTTTAATGATGTGGTAATTGTATAATTTTTCTATAAGTTGTTGATTATGTTTTTGTGCAATGTGACATGTTCAATGTTACCCTGATTTCCATTTCTGTTCAGTGCTTTGAATTGCTTTATGTACTCAATGAAAATAAACTAAAAGACACAAATGAGTGAGAAACTTCAGTTTCTTCTAATTGAAAATTGTACTTTTCATTTGCGGTTAGGCCGTTAGCATAAATATCTTGAAAGTAGAGCTATACCGATTAATCGGCCGGCCGATTCTATAATCGGCCGGCCGATATATCGGCAAGATAATTGGCACCGATATTTCAAAAAAATTTAATTTAATATTATATTCAGTCCAAAAAAGCGAAATGACGACAGCAACATCACTGGGTCTGTGAAGGGCGGCATTTCGTTCCGTTCCCATATCGCGTCGTCGAGCCAATGACTTCTTCAGACCATTGGTGAGACCACCCAGTGTGCTAGTATAGACCATGGGAATGTGTCAACATACGTCTTGTGCAGAGTGAGTCATAGTGCCTGCTTAAGGGCAGAGGAACGGCTGGCCAATCCAACAGAGAAACCGATGAATGTACATCGTGGAGGCATGCCTACCTGCTAGCTGCCAATCAGATCTCCCCGACACATATCGGTCGCCTGAGACTAGATGGGTGGCTGTCAATAGGACAGCCATGCCTTAGCTTTTAATTACCCTGGGCACTGTTCAACATCGGGCAGTGTGTCTAATCTGTATTGTTTGCCTAGGATTAGTCCCCAACTACATGTATACGTCTCCTACAGAGCAAGTGTTTGCTTGGATCACAACAATAGGCAGTAGCAGTAGGTCTATCTTTTGGAACCGGACGGACATCTTGGGAAACACAATGAAATAATCGGCAAAAAATCGGATGTCGTCAAATGAATAATCGGTATCGGAATAATCGGCAAAAAGTGATATCGGTACAACTCTACTTGAAGGGGTACTATATCAAATCTTTTAGATTGATTAAGTATTGCATTGTGTCTGAGCATTTACAGAGCCCAAATAGCAGCCCAATTTTTGGGGAAGGATATTCCAAGAATAAGGAACTCATAGTTGAAAAGGCACGGCTTGTCAAGCAATGGTATCTTGGCCGCAGGAACAGAGGCCAAATCCATCTAGAGCAAAGGGACCCAACCAATGCAATTCCATCCAATGCAGAGTTCCTAAAGAGCAGGCTGAAGAATGACGACAGGCGATGAGATTCACCACTGAGTGCTCACGGGGGTTGTCTCACCATCCAGCAGTCGATCGTAGATGGATGACAACACGGGGCTTCAAAAACTCTCCAATCACTAGATATGCACAGGACAGGTGTCCATCACCTGCCTGACAGTTGATGGTAGAGATATTCCATGATTGACAACTGACGTCGCTCAGCCCTTGATCCACAGGGTCAAAAGTTATAGATTGCATAAGTAGGTCAGTATGCTTCGTCTAGTTTAATAACGCTGTGTCATGAAAGAGATGGTCAGTTCACCGGTATCCTCTACACAGACTTTGGACTGGGGTACAGGCAGCGGTCTGGTCTGTCTTGCAGTGTGAACTGTTAAACAGTACAGACTGTGGTACTTCAATAGTTTGTGTCCAATTCTGTAACAAGATCAAAAGCAGTACAGAGTACATTTATGGCAGCGCTTCTCATTGCAGCCAGACCGGTGACAAATTTATTAATTACCGTAGCCGTTTTATCAATCACCTTATGTATTAGAATTGATAGGGGTAGGGGGTCAAAAACGGCAATTTTCAGCATTACACAATTATACAATGACCCCTTATGACACTTCTTGTTGGGGTCTACTTGTCATTGGGATACAGTGTATGTCCATCGACTGAAAGGATCACTCACCAAAACATTCCTAGTTTTAGGCTTGACCAGGAAAAGGCAATCCATTATTTTGTAGAATAGCAATAACACTGCTCAAGGAATGGCAACTTATTATCAATACTGTGGTCATGCAAAGTTCAATGCTTGCAAACCAGAAGCTCCGATTTGCAAAAGATCTGGGTAAAGATTGTAAGTACTCTTATTGTGATGTACATTTATATTGTGGATGGTGAATAATTAAACTCTAGCCAAAGTTGTCTCAAGCCAAAGAATTATGAATTCTCTAAAGCTTATGCAAGTAACAATGTAGAGTTATAGTAATCTAGGCAATAGCACAAACACATTGCAGAGATATCCTATCAGACAGAATGTCTGATTCTGTTCAAGTCGAAAGTATGCATGTACGACGATTTACAAATACCTTTGACATAGTCAATGAGAAATATAGCTAAACACAACACCAAGTTATGCACACCACACTAGCCAATTCAATAAATGCATAATGCAGTTTAAAAAATGTAAACATTCAAACATTTTCAGCAGCTGTGAGTGAACAACGGCAGAAATTCAGTAGTTCCATCCTAATAGCTGCCATCGAAGGTTGCTACTATTCAAAGGCAGTGGACAACAACTGCACATATTATGAATGACAAGACTTAATTAGCAACATAGAATGCACATCAATGATATCCTAGTTGAATGATTGCAAAGTACTTTACTCAGTGGTGTCATGCACAAGTCACAACACTGAAAGAATGATTTCTTGACAGCATTGCTATTAACAAAGCCACTGAACTTCACATACAATCAAAATATATATATAAACATCTTACTAATTTATTACCTTTCAGTTTCCAGCCAAAGATAATTTAATATAGTTATGAAAAATCCTAATTTTAAAAACAATGATTTTGTTAAATTTAAGCAATTATGTATAAAATCAGTTGTCAACAAATTCACATGTTAGATACTTTAGAGAACATTTATTTTAATAAAAATTCACAAGAACATTTATTATAATAAAAATTAATGTTAATAATAGTCTAAAATATTAAAGTTGGAGTCAAAGAAAGTGAAGAAGTTACAATCAATTTCAAATACTTAACCATCTGTTTTGCACAACAATAATTAGTTAGACATGCATTGTAATTTACTGGCACAAATGCTAAGCTTGCATCCTTGCACTTATTGTCTAAACTGTGGCAACTTGCATTATAAAGACTTGGATCCAACAGCTGGCTTGGTCTGGGAAATGAGGTGGACAATACTTAACAAACTCAGAAGTCTGTAGAAAATTTTAAAGTCTCTTCTATTCCATGGTATAATCATTGTATTCCTACAGATACTGAACACAAGAAACTGACAATACACACAAATGTAATTTCAAATGCTAAAAATGCTGCAAGTCCTTGCAAATTGTCAGTCAACAATTTCTCTGTACACTGATATCCTTTCAGTTCCAATCATAAAAAACTGTTCCAAGATGTTGAATTCCATCACTAAATGCCTATATCACCATAACTCGCCATCTTTATCTTTAGCTGGGACTTCGATAACTCGTGGCTTATCAATGATCCTGGCTGATCGATTGCCCTTCTCCACGATTCCTATGATCCAAGCCTGATAGCCTTCCTGCTTCTCAATGTCTTTGCAGAATGCAGCTGCTTGTTCACGTGGCAGCGAGATTAACAGTCCACCTAAAGACAACCATCATTACAGTGCTTGAATAAAAATTAGGCAACAAACAGGTCACATAACATGAATTATACAAATCAAACAGGTTCATTCACACTTATGGAAACATTCATGTAGGACACTGTAGGCTGACAAACTGGCACATGCATGCAGACCGATCATTTGCATTCCAGACCACTGAGCAATGATGTAGAGAGAAAATATGCATATAGTTGTGATCAAACATTTTAAGAAGTGTTACTCAACAATTCAGCGGCACAAACAGACACACCCAACGTGAGAATTCTTATACATTTGAACCCAATAATGGTTCGATTTTCACCTACCAGAACACTAGAATTTAAATCAAAGATGCAATGATATCAGACAGATAAAAAGACATCATCACGTTGATAATACTACATAAAGCTAACTCTTAAACATCAAATATGTCAGTCTTTCAGAGTCATATGCTACTTTTCATATGAAGTGGTTGCAAGTGGCTTTCCAATATCAAACTCCACTTGTTAAGCTATATAAAAAAGCTGAGAAGGCAAGAAAGTAGGAGCCACTGACCTGATGTTTCAGCAGAATGGCCCTGTAGCAAACCAAACATATTGCCACAGGCTTTGCTGACAGCAGCCATCTTGGCAATAATCGGAAGGTTGTGAATGACGAACCCAACTTCATTCTTCTGAATGCTTGCCAGTTTGTTAGCATGACCAAGCAGACCATAGCCACCAATGTCTGTTGCTCCATGGGCATTGTACTTGTGCATCAGCAGAGCAGCTGAAACCAAAACAAATATTACATGACGCTAGCTAACATATATACCTAACACCTTCTGCTTTCTATCAAAGGATATAAAGATCTCATCATATCATGTGCTAAAGACTGTTGCTCTCCTAAGGCATTTGCAGACACTGAAAGAGACTACACTTCATTTTCACACTGCCTCAACTTCTTACAAATTTGTCTGCCAAAAATACGACTGGTATAAATTTGCCAAACTCAACATCAGTCTTTTCATTGCACCAAACTCACTGAAGAATCATGCATTTTATTGAGACTACCTGCGACTTTTGATTTAAGACCTTAATTTGACATATTTTTAGGGATGAACAGAATGACAATTTCCTGCCGAGTCCCGAGTTGTACGACTCGAATTGTAGAGACCAAGTTTTGACTATTTAAAAAGTGTCATTCTCTTGATATTTATTTTGGCAGCTTGCACAATTTTTATGATTTTTTGTTCTGCTTCATTTACACTAGGAAGTAGTACCTAGTAAGTACTAATAGCAACAGTATTTCTGTTTTTAGTTAGGTTGATTATCAATGTGTAATGAGAATTTTTTTTTTTAAACAGAAAACCAGTTTTTCTTAAAACACAGACCCATAGTTTGTCCGAGTTTATGCAGAGTGCTACGAAAGAGGAGCAGAGTTTCGGTTCATCTTATATATTTTACAGCAACACCTGCTGTAATAGTTGCCCTCCTAACAGAACTGCAAATTTCTTATGAAAGCAAGTGGACGACAGATGAACAACCACTCCTGTGTATAAAGAACCAGTCCACAATAATATCTTGACTAGATATGTGCAGCTAAACCTGTGTAGGACTGTATATAACCAGCAACCACAACATTTTCAACTTAAAATGACCCATTAGATATATGTGAGGCACAGGGTCAGAACCCATCACTTGTCATTTTTTTAAACTTTTGTTATTAACCCTTAGAGTCCCAACCACAGGTGAACCCTCACCTATTTCAGCCTTTATCTCAATAACTAGGAGCCGACACTCGGCGGGTTTTGACCCCAGCCTCACATATTTTTACCGTGAACCCACGGTTTCATTTGTATCCCAAGCATGGGTATACCCGCCATGCATCCACACCATATGAAGCTTAACATGTATGTGTTAGGTGCATATAAGCACACATTTGGGTTTTAGTTCGACTGGAAGTATTGGTTGCTGTGACTCTTGTGAATTTCATACGAAATATCAGCCCCAACAATAAGTTGTCTTCTTTTCCAATATTCTATGACTGAGCAACAGCATATCAAAATTAACAGATTTGAAGCAATTTTTGCAAAAAAAGCTGGGACTTAAAGGGTTAAATCATATTCTACAATGCATCTGCTTCAAAATCCTTTTTACAGAATCAAAATAGCCTTTATCTAACTTAAGTTATACTTGTTACATCTTTCAATAGTATAATCTCAACAACTGAGAAAATCAAAGTCAAAGTTTCAGAATATTCATGTCATCAAATATCTTAACAATTACTTGATTACTCTACAATTCTGCTGGGCAATAAAGTGCTATATTCTGTATGAGATAAAGCATAAGGCATCAAAATCTCTTTGCTACTTTGCAAATAATGGCAGGTCGACGTCTGAAATATTGGTCGTTCACAATTTAAAGCATACATATTTTAGAAATGCAAATCTAGACACCATATGCATTACGTCTTTTTTCTCCAAATAAATATTTGAATTTTAACATTTTTTATTTCAGATATCCACAGTAGACATATTTATTTGTAATAACATTTACCATAAAACGATTTTCTGTGGCTTTGACCCCTCTCACCTATTTCAGCCTGTATCTCAATAACTAGGAGCCAACAATCGACCCCGGCCTCACATATTTTTACTCATTGACCCATTAGACATATATTTACTCATAAGATTTAAAAAGACAGTAATATACAAAATTTTTCAATACATACATTACATATAAAAAAAAACAATCAAACTAAAACCGGCTTGTAAAATGAGGAAGGTGAGCATCGCCCTCCTCTTTCTGCACACACCTGTCCGGTTAAGGCGTGCCATGGAGAACATGGCCCTCTGATAAGCTTTACGAACATCATCTTCACTGACAACCAGTTTAATGCGGTTCCATTTCTCTGCCAAATCAAGCCACTGATATGCATTGGCTGCAACCTGCGTGCCGAGCGGTTTCGTTAGAACCAAGACATCACCAATCATTGCGTTATCTGGCCTAAAAAAGAATGCACTTCTTGAATTAAGCAAATCACCTTGGCATCTACATTAATATGTCATACTCACTATTGAACTTATATCAATCCTGTTAAATAAGACGTTGTACGGCTGAATGACACTCTGACACATGTTGAGCACAATAGTCAGCAAAAACAGAAGAACATGAAACATAACAAAAAGAACCCAATCAAGGTGTAGTTATCAGGGAATTTATATATCACAGGATTTATCAAGGTGCATTAATCAGAGAATAGCAATGGTCGCTGCATACATGATGTACTCATTTGGTTGGCAGATGCTTGTAGCAACACCTCCGATTGTCATCCAAGGGTTGATGATAGTCTGTCCACCGTTTACACTTGTACCAGTCTCCTCTGCAACATCCTTCAAACACAACCAAAAGCTCATTCATATTATTTATCAGTTGTCTAACTAACAAACCAGATATACTATTTGGCTGTTCATCTACGACAGGTCCCACCACACTCACCCTGTAGATGAACCCAAATAAGGGTGTAATCATATCCACAACATTGCACCGTGCCTTCCTTCCTGTCCCACTGCATCTGCTAAATAACTAATCAGATAAACACACATGTAGTTCACACACATTCACATATTGTTGCACTCTCATTTCATATCCATTCATATTTTCTGCTAAATGCATCTGCCTCACTTATCAATATGAAAGAGCAATGATTCCTTGCAACGTCACATATTTTTTAAGCTATTGATCACAAGAAGTATGGTTTGAACAGTAGCTTTTAGTGCCTCCTGGTCTGTTAAATGTTAAACCATAGCCTTTTACATCAATGTTTTTAAAAGGCAGTGCACAAAGCTCAGATACAAAATGTGTTGTACCTTGAAACCACTCATAATGAAAGGCATGACAACATCACGTTCTTTGTCTGTCATCTTTTGACTTATGCTAAGCAGCATCAACATATTGTCGCACTCTGTTACTCCCATTGCGTACATGTTACTCAGGACAGCAGAGCATGTCACTTTGCCCTACAAGTTAACAACAATCTGACTCAAGAAATTGAAAACAATAATAAAAACCTTAAAAGGTAGTGCACACATTCTCAGATAATCAAAATTCTTCTCAAACATGAACCAACACAGTTAAGTCAAACCTACTTACAAAATCACAGATTATAGAAACCAGTCACAACAATAAAGTACTGGATATAATAGAAATCAGTTTTAAAAGTGTACTAAAATAAGAAACTGGTAAGAAAGTAGAGCATAAGAAAAGCATTTCTACTTGAGCACATCTACTCCGTTCATCAACAAATAGATCAATAAATTTCATGGTAAGTAATTTCTGCAGTTTCTGTAAAGTAGCCATGTGCCACAGTTGACCACTTATCTTAAACAGTTGTCAAGTGCATATGATGTAAAGATTTCTACATTAACTTATTATAACACATATTCCTGTCCTGATGTAGAACTGCCAATCACAGCATCATTTTATTATAAAAAGCAAATGCACACTGCTGTAATTACATCAAACTTACCAACATATATGGATCATCAATGATTGGATATAAGAAGCTGGCAGTTTGGACAAGCGATAGGCCACCATTGCGAATAGGAGTGATGCACGAATCCATTCCTATGCCTGCAAAACGCACAGCACATCGTCAACTCAAACTACATATGGTTCAATCCACAAAAATTACTTTTTATTACAAACACCAAAGTATAGGAGGCATTTGGAAAGCAAAGCTGCGAAATTCGTTTATGTCAGTTGTATGCAGGTTGGACAAAACATATCAAATGATTTTTCCAAGACATTTTTAATATAAATTTTTTAAATCTGAGGGCATATATTTCTGGCACATAATCACAAGGCACAGTGGCCAATTGGTCAGAGCGGTCGGCCGGTAACGCTAAGTGTGCTCCGAGTGAACCGGTTCTACCCCCGTCCAAGGTGTCACTGTGTAGGGACCTTGAGCAAGTCCTTCGTGCACAATTGCTCTGCAGTACAACTACAATTGCGCCATCGAGGCATATGCACTTCTGAACAAAAAATGTTGGAAGAAGGGTGATATCAAATTTGAGAATATATATAAATATATAATGATTACTTGATAACAAAAGCTGCAAAAATTGGAGAACTATCTGTGCTCATGCAAGAAGCTCATGCGTATTATAATGATGCACAGTGCACAGTGCCCTTTTACCTCTTTAGATGCATGTCACAACCAGTTTTGAAACTAATCTCAAATTCCCTATCCAGTTCAGTACCAGTGATTGTGTTCAATCAATCAGTCAATCAATGAACTTGATATAACGCCTCTTCAAATCTACTCAGACCCAGTTGGGTCCTACCCAGTTGAACCTCACCCAAAGAAGACAGATTTCAAGAGTAGAATAGAAATGGGATAGTCAGTTCCTAGGCAAGAGCCAAATATTTAATGGGAGGCTATTAAGCAGTCGGGCCCACAACCGAAAAAGCATGATACTGCAATGTAGAGGTCCAAGGAGACCCTGTGAGGCAGAGCACAGGGTCCTGCCAGCATTTCTACTTGCAACCACAGGACAGTAAAGCTCTTCAAGTAAGTAGGTGCAGCACCACAAAGGCAGTGCCAGGTCAGGGAAGAAATCCTAAATGCAAAGTGCTCAAGAATGGGAAACCATTGTAAAATATCCTGCATATATGTCAGTCCTGGAGATCGAGCTCACGCCCAATCCTACAATGCGCAATGCCAGCATATAAGGTAGAACAGAAGTCAAGATGACTCGTGACGAAAGTGTGTGACGAGATTGGCTACAGCACTGGCAGAGAGAGAACTGGAGACGATCAGTGTAATACAAATTAGGATTTTTTTTTTGTTAGCTCTTCCATGCTAGACAATCAGAATGACTTCGATACAGCACCAATAATTGATAAGCAAATTCAAAGGATATGGTACAGGGGAATGCCACTGGAATGGAGTCAGCACTTCGTACTAAATAGCAAAATTTTTAGAGTAGCATATTTATTTAGTGAAAAAAAAATCTGAAAAAATGCAAATGCAAACATGAGTGATATTGAATAATAAAGAAGCAAGGAAACCGAGTTTGAATTTTCTGGCAAGGGCCATTTACAGAGTTGTACGAGTTGAATTTTACCAAGTCTAGAATATAAAAAGTCTCATAATCATGCTTTTTAGTTTGGCAGTTTCCACAACTTTTAGGATTGTTTAGTCTTGCCTTAGCTTACACTAAGAAGAAGTAGCTACTACTAATGAGTACTAATAATAACAGTATTTGTGTTCTTAGTTAGATCGATTGTCGTTTTGTAAATAAAATAGCAGTATTGTGCTTTCAGTTAAGTCGATAGTCGTTTTGTAAATTAAAAAATCCGATTTTCGTTTACTAAACAAAAAATTGTTAAAATTTTACTTCGGACCCATTGCTTGTCGAAGTCTGTGCAGAGTACTACAAAACTCAGGCCGAGCTGAGTTCGGGTTTATCTAACTGACTCGGCCACCGACAACATGGCCGTCGTATATCAACTCACCGATTCGCGGAGAAGGCGCCACGTACTGGAAATGGACCTGCTCCTGTTCCAGCTGGCTTTTCTCTTGCTCCTTAAATGGCTCCAGCATTTTCGTCATGGCATCGTGTGAAACTTTACAGCCAAGTCCTTTCAAATCGGAGAATCGCGTCAGTCTAAAGTTCGGATCTAGGTCATGCACAACGGGATCGAATGGTCGGCGCATAGGTGCCGCCATTGACATTTCTTTCATTTGCTCCATGCTCGCGCAGATCAAGTCGACCGCTCTAATGCATAAAACAAATCCGTTATTAGTTCAATGCCAGACAAGCCTCAAAAACGTCATTCTACGACAACTCGTTCAAACAATTACAACAAAAATATGACCAGAACTTGAAAGAAAACCCACCGTTGGCTTCTATGACTTTTGGAGGCCTCCCTGTTACAGTCTTTGTCTGTTTGGCGCTCGGCCAGGCAGCTGCAGATACCCGGATGTGCAATGATTTCCCAGCAACGCTCATGAATATTCATCAGCTAAAACCGCTGCGCATGAATCGCGGATCACTACCAGGGATCATGCCATAATCGACCATTTCATTTAGCAGCGTTGTAATTCGAATTTTTTAAGTTTGTAGTAATAATATCAGAGATGCGTTCACAGAAACACAGGGCTCTAAGCACAAACATTTTTCGGCCCTTCTGAACGTGTAGACTGAGTCTGAGAATGTGGAAACCTAGTTTGGTTTAATTGTTACTACTCTCGATTCAGTCCTATCTCTGTTCCCGCTCTTTCTCAGTTAAAACTTCTGAAACTTCATACCAATCATCATGAATCACCTGTGGTTTTCTGCTATGTTCTTTACTCGGCCCCATCTTGTTCATCCTCTACACTCTCCCAGTATCCTACTCAGTTCACTCATCAAAGCAAGCCTCAGCGTGGCACGCTGGCCAATTGGTTAGAGCGCTAAGTTGTAAGTTGTAACGCGGGGAGTAGCCTACGCACGGGTTCGACCGTCGTCCGAGTTACTGTACATTAGGCTATTATATGAACCAGAACCGGATTAAGTCTGCAATATAACTGCAGTTACACTGTCGAGGCGTGGTGCACTTCTGAACCAATTGTAAGACGGGTAATATCAAATTGCTGTTGTATAACTTGTATTATATTCTATTCAATGCTTTTTGTGAAAATATAGGCGCCGGTGCTGCGCACGTAGATGAATTGGAGGAGATGAGTTTTGGCCTCGAGATGATTCTCAGTGCGCCACCTCCCCACGAAAATTATTTAATCAGAATTGTGTAGGGGTCTACATGTAACTTGATGTAAGCAAAGTCCAAAAGTGCATTTTTAAACGTATTAAAATATTATAAAAAATAATATTACAATTTCTTAAATTACAAATTAGGGAATGAGAGGAGCCAGATGACACTGATATTTAGGGAAGTGCAATGTCATTTTTAATAATATTTTCGATATTAAACAGATCTGTAATTTTTTATAGTGTTTGAGTTGGATTAAATAACTATTTTAAAAGGTTTTCTTGTTATATGAAAAAATTATTATTTA
The DNA here is from genome assembly GCA_959347315.1 of Bimastos eiseni. Taxonomy (NCBI): domain Eukaryota; kingdom Metazoa; phylum Annelida; class Clitellata; order Crassiclitellata; family Lumbricidae; genus Bimastos; species Bimastos eiseni. The sequence goes on from OY365817.1 coordinate 5,583,612, forward strand.
AGACATTTTCTTCATTAGGTTAAGATATGCAGACCGGAAATGAATTATAAATGACAATAGTCTACTCATCTACATATTAGCCTACGTACGCAAAAAAATCTTTTCGGACCCCCTTCCCTGTTGCACCGCGTACATTTTGTGGACCAATCTTCCATGTGAACGTACACCTGATCGAGCTCTACTCCACCCAATTGCAAAGGCTAAATTGCTATAAGACATCTATAAGATTTTACCACAGACTATTTTTAGGAATCATATCTAACAGCTTAAATTGTTAAATGTTATGAAGAAATAAAACACTAATTACACTTGCTTGCATTTTGAAAAGTTTTGATGTCACGTAAAATTGATTGCGCAGGAGTATTATAGTCTGTGATTGGGTTACAGTTCTGATTCTAATATTCCGCATTGTGGACGTCATAATTAGACAGTCATAGGCCTATTTGCGTACGTACTTATTTTTGGGACCTCACCTCTGACGTACGCAAAATCGCCAAAATTGGAAACCCCTCTGCGGCGTACGTAATATCTGGACGGCCCCTTATCACTACAGTAATTAATGACGTCAAATAAAATCTGAGGTGCGATATCGATCAATGGGGACGTATACACATGTATATTCTATGCTCAGCTAAAGCATTATTAGGACTATGAGTTTTAATGCACAATACTAGGGTTGCCAAACGTCACGGAATGGCCGGGATAGTCCTGGAGTCGACCCAGCTGGCTGTCCCGTGTCCGGGCAATGCTTATTTTGTCCCGGAATCCAAGAATAGGTTAGCAATTACAATAGATGATGTGATTTAATGACTATTCGAATCCAAGCAACATGAGCAATAGGCCTACTGTAAGTCTGTGACACAACATCTTATTGAAAGCAATTGGCTCAGCTTGATCGAACTTGATCTCATAATACGCTGACAATGCCTCCGTTAACTACAGCAAACACAGTTTATCAGAAGCTATATGCTGAGAACAACAACATCGTGAGGGCAAACTGTAATTGCCACGTTATGAACAACGGTGTTAAATTCGATTGGAAGGCGTTCAGTTTTGATGTTGTGTCCTTTATTATCAAGTGTTGCAACTCAATGAACTCATTTTCATCTTCAGCCAACTGAACTACATGTAGGCTTAATTGTTTTTTTAATGACTTTCTGCATCGAGAGCGCTGGGTGCAGTTCTTCACAGGTTAAAACCCAGATGTTCAGCTTCAACATCAACATGTTGTCTGCGACGTACTCTCGATTCCAGTTATAAAAATGCAAATTGCGAAATTGCATAATGAACGATCGTTTGCAAACAGTAGAAACAGGCTCAGCGTCAAACTCGTGAATTCGAATTGCCAGTTAAACTCAACTTTCACATATGTAGTGACATGACTTTCACTCATGTAGTGACTTTCCTGGGTTTTCCGCCAAGACCATGAATTGTAAATTATAGCAGCATTGCAGGATACGTGTAAAAATAAATTAAAACGTAGGCCTACAGGCCTACACCTATATAATACGACCACCACCAGCATTTGTGCTTCTGCCTCCTCAATTGCTGTCAGCATAGTCGCGCTCATATATGATAAGATTCATGTAGGTTCAATTTAAGAACACTTGTGCATTGCCATTTCGGTTTGGTTTAGGTTTAATGCCAGTATCTTTATTTTATGAATAGACAGTGAACTGCGTAAATCATGTATCATAGTCGAAATTGAGAAATGTCCCGGAATTGGTTTGTTCAGAGTTGTCAACCCTACACAACACACACTTTTGTTTATCTATTAATGACAATCAACGCTACTAAAACACTGAATGTAAATCAATTAAATTTTAATATCGTTAAGAAGGTCCCGGTAGGCCTACGCCGCACCTGCGAGTCAGAAAAAAAGCAATGACTATTGTATTGTTGACCATCACTTTCATGTATACGCTGACGACACCCAATTAGGCCTAGGTCCAAAATCCAGATCTCATAATAGGCCTAATACAATAATTATGATGTATGTGCAAAATTTCATTCTAGTACACAAAGTGCACAATTATTTTGCCGCTGAACTACTATTCATCTCGATATAAGTGAAGATAACTAGGCCTACAAATAGTCAATAGCTGAATATATCCTATTTGAATGGGTCTCTGTCCCCGCAGTGATTTTCTGATCATTGTCCTATTGATTGGCTATAAAGTTAGGTGCAGCACACTTGTAACAGTCATCTTGCAACGTGGTTCTTACAGATTGTGCAGGAACAATGATTATTTAGGGTCCGTGGATCCATTCAGAGTAACCTCACTAACAGTCTGAATTGTCCATTCACTTTTGCAGACGATAGACCAAACAATAAACAAGGCCTGAGTCAATGTTGACCAGTGAAGACTATTAATAAGCATTGCATATTAATTTCACCCTGTATACAATGGACATATAACTTTACAGGCTATATCAGTGGACGCTCATGTAAGATCCGGGATGGTTAACCTTCTTGTGGCACATCAAGAATCGATTTCATTTTGGTGGGCTTCTCGTCCACGTATGCCGTCCTCTTGATCAATCAATCAATCAATCAATCAATCAATCAAAAGAAACTTGATATATCGCCTCTTCAAGATATCAGAGGCGCGCTGTAGACTTAGTCGTAGGCCTATGATGTATCCGCCCTATATCCATACCTCCGTAATTAACTTCATATTAATTAGCATCCTACGTGAACGAAAAAGATCTCTGCGTTGTTTTTTCCCCAGTTGTTCATTGACGAAGATATATAGGCATGCGATGGTGATCCACATACATGATACATGTAGGCCTATAGAGTTCGGCGCGCGTTGCAAGGTTACACGCCTAATTACACTTCATCACGGATTCGTCGTGATCTGAAGCGAACAACGATTGGCTTCGTTCCCTCCTTTTGCCTCTTCGAAGACGATGTGCTATCGAAATGTCCTCTCTTCCAATGGCAATAGCGATCCCCCAGCCGTTTTTTGCAGAGTCAACAATCAGATTACACGTCATAAGATTTGACTCCCTGCATAGATTCGGCTCCGTGTACCGGACTGGACCCGGAGACGTCCCTTGTTGACTCCTTTCCATAGCTGATCTTTACGGAATGCCACGAATTGTCGACTCTTTAACAGTGAAGAGCACCAGCCATAGTGGATTTCACACTGTTCTAGCTCTAGGCAACAAAAGGGGCGTTGAAAACAAAGAAAGAGAATAGCTGGGCAACAAAGGGAACATAGTACAACGCATAATTATAGGGGTCGGTGGGAGAGTAGTGGTGAACGCACTGGGAAGCAGCGCTGAGGAACCGAGTTCGAGACCCGTGTCCAGGGATGTGGTCTCGAGACCGTCTCGAGACCGGCAAACTGTAGTCTTGGTCTCGAATGCATCGGTCTTGGTCTCGGAACGTTAATCTACTTGTTCAGATGTCTTAAAGTATTTACCTATCGTATATTATGTAAGTAAGCCTAATTTAGAGCGTTATATTCTCAGGCCGAAGCCAATGACTGAACCCGCGAAAGTTCAATGTCTCTGGTAAAACTATTTCCTGAACCATTATTAATTAAGATTAGTATTGTTCAGCAATAAAATGTATGTTTCAAGTGTTCTTCCGTTTTAGCGTCTTAATAAATCGAATTTTTTAATAAAAAAAGAGTATCGGTCTCGGTCTTGGTCTCAGACCACTCGTTCTCAGTCTTGGTCTTGAACCTCTCAGTCTTGGTCTCGGTCTTGAATTTTTGGTCTCGTGCCCATCACTGCCCGTATCCCCACTAAGATTGACTTCTTTCATTCGTTCGAAAGCGGCGTCGTTTGTTAACAATGAGATGCATGCATAGCGTAATGGGCGCCCTGCGTGACTGCTTACAATTAGATTCAACTCCTGTAATAACTCGTCATCATTCGCTCATACTGCAGTTGTAATCATTCTGCGGTTTGTTTGTTTGATATCAAACGTAGATTATTATTATTATTATGAATATTATTATTTATGTTATTATTATTTAAAATGTGAACTTGTCAATAAAATGAGTCAATAATGAGGATTATTATTATTCTGGAGCAGCTGCTAGTTCTGTATTTGGCAATCTTTCTTGCCGCTGCTAGTTCCGCAGCTGCCCCTGCCTCTGCCGACGTCGCGTGGAGGTAAGATGGCGCCACGGTGTCGATGACATGAAATGAGCGTCAGTCCGTCGGGTCGTTTCCCGTCTGTTCTTGAGAGCCCGAGTGCTTCTTTGATGTTGGGAACCCCAGCGCGTGCAAGGCAACGACTTATCAGATCGTTTAGGACATCGTGTCTGCTGATTCTGCGTGGGCCTAAAACTGCATGAGAGTCCGTGTGACCCGTCTGCTGTCGTCACCATCGCTCCATAGGGACACACGTGCAGCTTGCATATCTGTGTTCTCATTCGGAGTCCCGTTGCTATTCTCACTGCCTCGTTGTCCATTCTTAGTCCGCATGAGGACACGAACAGCGCGAACAACAGGTCGCCAGAGTGTGGTGCCGCTGACGCTCTTAGTCTCGCTTGATAGTAGGCGTCGTCTGATGATGCGTTCAGACAATCCCAGTATGATAATGTGCTGCAGGACTGTCTATTATTATTATTGTTGTTGTTTTTATTATTATTATTATTATTATTATTATTATTATTATTATTATTATTATTATTATTATTATTATTATTATTATTATCATTATCATTATTATCATTATCATTATCATTATTATTATTATATGTTTCACATTATGTTGTTATCGTCCATGATGAGCTAAGTGAGTGTTGGCAATGTCCCGAAGAGGCAGGCTGCGTTCTCACGCTGAAGAACAACTGAGATACGTTGGAACAGAAATGACGTCTCCATTGGATCGTGGGTTGCAGCACTCGTTCGACTACCCAACTCTGAGATGAACTGCAGTCCTTCACTGCTCCAAGCGCCGCCGGATTCCAAGGAGAGGGCTACGAAGTCGTGGGTGTTGGTTATGGTGGAATACTTGGCCCTCTTCGTCTTAGCTGCGCGTTCGGCTGCTTCGCCAGCTCTGATAGATGTGTCGACAAGATGTGACTTGGCGTAGGTGTCGGACACTGTCACATCCCATGCCAGACATCGACCACGTGTCCAAGGAATGAGCGTGACGCCGTCCGGTCGCTTTCCATCTTCTCTTACCAAGCCGAGAGGTTCCTTTTGCGCTGGAATCTTCGCCCGGCCAAGAGCTCTCCAGATGACATCGTTCAACATGCTATGTCGTTGATGTTTTCCGCTGCCTCTTCTACAATTTAGTCCATGGAGCCCTTTTGCATCGACGCTCTCTTGACATTGGTGACACAAATGTGGCTCGCAGAGCGTCGTTCCTAGCCTCAACCCGGCTGCCAGTCGTACATCCTCGTTTGAGAGGCGCAGGCCTAGGGCAGTCACAGGGGGCGCTAGCATCCAGTCTCCAGAATGAGGTGCTCGTGAGGCCAGCAGGCGAGCACGGTCGCATGGATTGTTATTGGAATCCAGCAGACCTTTCCATGCCTTGTCTGTGAATCGGAGGTCCCATTCTTTCTGGTGATGACTCGTTGCTCCTGTTGGTGGTTCTGCATCTGTCAGGGTCTTCCAAGCGTTGAGTGCTGAACTCGCAAGTTCATATGGTTCCTCAGCAGACTCTGTTGGTAGGATGCATGCCTGGAGTTCGCTTGTACTAGCAGCAGAAGCCAGACAGGCAGAAAGTGCCAGCGTAGATGCACAACGAACTCCCAGACCACCATCTCTCACCGGCAAAAAAGCCTGGAGCCAGCGGTCATTGTCAAGGTCCACATTTAAAATGGCTGACAGTCCTTCTCTCAGCAGTTGATCAAACCGAGCCAAGCCCGGGCAATCAGCGCAGACGGCTGTGCGCAGACTGTACAAGAGCTTCGGTACACTTAGACTGGTTCTCAGCAGAACCAGAGCGTCATGTGTATAAAGCAAGGACAATCTTCCGATTGCCCTCTCGAGGTCATTGGCCTTTGAATTAACGACCATGTTCACAGCTGGACCTGAAATTAGAGGTGCACCCAACAAGGTCATGTCCTCGAGGGCTATGCTCGTGAACTCTTGGAACGCAGGGTCATTGTTCGGCATCTGGGTGTTGTGACACGCGATTTCGCATTTGCTGCGGTTCAATAGCAATCCCAGATTCTTTGATTCCTGCTCGATTAATTGAACGTCGTCGGCCACTGTTTCCTTGTTACCTCCCAATGTCAGGTCATCCAGATATCCGATACGCAGATCCGAACGAAGCTTCATCAGAATCGGTTGCAGCACAAGACAGAATTCCAGAGGTCCCAAAGGATCGCCTTGCTGCGTTCCTTCTTCGGATCGAATTGTGCTTGAACCATAGCGCAACAATGGACGGTTTGAATAGGCAGCGTGAGCAAAGTGGTAGAGCTCTGGGATCTCTCTAGCAACTGCCTCTAGAAGACAATCTCTGCGCAGAGTGTTAAAGGCATTGGCGAAGTCGAGCTTCACTAGGACGCTGTCCTCAGGCATTGTGGAAATCCAACGACGTGTCGCATGGACAGCTGCCTCAGCGCCTCCTGGAATGCCTACCCCAAGCTGAATGGGGGCGAGCAGTTGAGACAGCCTTGTTACCGCATGCGAATTAGCGCACTTGGCCGCCAGACGACGCCATGTGTAGCCCACGGCGATCGGTCTTATGCCTCCGTCCTTCTTGCTCAGGGCTAAAAGGTTTGCTCCATAGATGACCTCATTCACCTCTTCGGATAGACCTCCCTTTAGGAGCAGATTGACAAGGTCAGATAGATGTTGCCCGATGTTGTCATCTACTCCATAGGCCATCAGATCCTTTAAGTGTTGTGGAGTAATGCCATCTGGACCACCAGCCGAACCCGCAGGGAAAGAGGAGATTGCCCTAGCGACATCTTCTTTAGAAACTTGAAGCGGGATGAAGCGATCGGAACTGTCTGGATCACATGGGGTTCTCCTGTCCACTGGTGCAGGCGGGTGCTTTTTCTTAAGCGCGGCCAGAGTTTCAGATGTGTCCAGCGCCGGCTTATCCTCGCTGCAGATGAGACGGATGGCTGCCTTGAAATTGCCTTCCTCCAGCTTGCTTGCAAATGTTGAGGCTAAATACCTGGCGTGGTCGCATTTAGCGGACTTGAGCTTACGACTTGACGTCGATGGCATTATTATTATTATTATTATTATTATTATTATTATTATTATTATTATTATTATTATTATTATTATTATTATAATTATTATTATTATTATTATTATTGAGGGAAAACTAAACCCATTTAAATAGTCATATGTATCTTCAGAATGGAAGACCCACCAGTCTGGTGTCGACTGTGCTATTTTGGTCGATGGGGGGGGGGGCCAAGAGCTGTGACGGAAGACCGTACGTGCAGAGTAGTGAGGGACGACATCAATGAGTGATGTGTAACAGTGACGTCGAGATAGGGCCCATCATAGGTGGGGGGGGTCCGGAGGCAAATGCCTAAAATTTCAGGCAGGGGGGTATTTGTTGAGTCTTATGGGGGGGGATATCTTGCCTTCCTGACAATTGGAACCGGGGAGATTGTCTACATCACTCAGGGAGGGATTGATGCCCCTGGTGTATAGTGAAGAGACCCACTTTGTCTTGAGCAAATAGGCGCAGAAACGCACGGAATGCAAAGCATTGGACGCGCATACGGGCTTTGAGTCATAGTGCGATGGATTGATGGATGGATTGATGGATGGATTGATGGATGGATTGATGGATGGATTGATGGATGGATTGATGGATGGATTGATGGATGGATTGATGGATGGATGGATTGATGGATGGATTGATGGATGGATGGAAGGATGGATTGATGGATGGATGGATGGATGGATTGATGGATGGATTGATGGATGGATGGATGGATTGATGGATGGATTGATGGATGGATGGAAGGATGGATTGATGGATGGATGGATGGATTGATGGATGGATTGATGGATGGATGGAAGGATGGATGGATTGATGGAAGGATGGAAGGATGGATTGATGGATGGATGGATGGATGGATTGATGGATGGATTGATGGATGGATGGAAGGATGGATTGATGGATGGATGGATGGATGGATTGATGGATGGATGGATTGATGGATGGATGGATTGATGGATGGATTGATGGATGGATGGATTGATGGATGGATTGATGGATGGATGGAAGGATGGATTGATGGATGGATGGATGGATTGATGGATGGATTGATGGATGGATGGAAGGATGGATTGATGGATGGATGGATGGATTGATGGATGGATTGATGGATGGATGGAAGGATGGATTGATGGATGGATGGATGGATGGATGGATTGATTGATGGATGGATTGATGGATGGATGGAAGGATGGATTGATGGATGGATGGATGGATGGATGGATTGATGGATGGATTGATGGATGGATGGAAGGATGGATTGATGGATGGATGGATGGATGGATGGATTGATGGATGGATTGATGGATGGATGGATTGATGGATGGATGGATTGATGGATGGATTGATGGATGGATTGATGGATGGATGGATTGATGGATGGATTGATGGATGGATGGATTGGTGGATGGATTGATGGATGGATGGAAGGATGGATTGATGGATGGATGGATGGATGGATTGATGGATGGATTGATGGATGGATGGAAGGATGGATTGATGGATGGATGGATGGATGGATGGATTGATGGATGGATGGAAGGATGGATTGATGGATGGATGGATGGATGGATTGATGGATGGATTGATGGATGGATGCAAGGATGGATTGATGGATGGATGGATGGATGGATTGATGGATGGATTGATGGATGGATGGAAGGATGGATTGATGGATGGATGGATGGATTGATGGATGGATTGATGGATGGATGGAAGGATGGATTGATGGATGGATTGATGGATGGATTGATGGATGGATGGATGGATTGATGGATGGATGGAAGGATGGATTGATGGATGGATGGATGGATTGATGGATGGATTGATGGATGGATGGAAGGATGGATTGATGGATTGATGGATGGATGGATTGATGGATGGATTGATGGATGGATGGATGGGTTGATGGATGGATTGATGGATGGATGGATGGATGGATTGATGGATGGATGGATTGATGGATGGATTGATGGATGGATGGAAGAATGGATTGATGGATGGATGGATTGATGGATGGATTGATGGATGGATGGAAGGATGGATGGATGGATGGATGGATGGATGGATGGATGGATTGATGGATGGATGGATGGATTGATGGATGGATGGATTGATGGGTTGATGGATGGATTGATGGATGGATGGATGGATGGATGGATTGATGGATGGATTGATGGATGGATTGATGGATGGATGGATGGATGGATGGGTTGATGGATGGATGGATGGGTTGACGGATTGATGGATGGATGGATGGATTGATGGATGGATTGATGGATGGATGGATGGATGGATGGATGGATGGATGGATTGATGGATGGATGGATGGATTGATGGATGGATTGATGGATGGATGGATGGATTGATGGATGGATGGATGGATTGATGGATGGATTGATGGATGGATTGATAGATTGATGGATGGATGGATGGATGGATTGATGGATGGATGGATAGATTGATGGATTGATTGATGGATGGATGAATGGATGGATCGATAGATTGATTGATGAATTGATGGATGGATTGATGGATGGATTGATGGATGGATGGATGGATGGATTGATGGATGGATTGATGGATGGATTGATAGATTGATGGATGGATTGATGGATGGATGGAGAAGACAAATGTACAAAATGGTCTGAACGCCCAATGGAATTCAAAAGTCTTTAATGCATGTTGCGCTATTCAAACGAACAATTGATTAGTTCATTTGAGACTACGTATGTACGCATGTATGTAGGTCTATGCAGACTTGGTCCATAATTAGGCTAATTCTGGAGCTGTGCCATGAGGTGGTTGCAATTTGAACAGTTGAAGTCTTAGTACGCTATGATGTGATAGTTATCTGGCATGCCCTACACTTGGAATTAGTTGGATGCAGCGCAGAGGAGGATCGCGTCGTTTAGCGACATCTGTCCAGGTTGTGTTTGCTGAGCCAGATGCATCTGGTGTGTCTGGCCAACCAAAGCCAAATGAGAGGCGACTTAAACGGCTGAATAAGCGATCCATTGGATGAACATAATAACATATAGTGCTTGTTAAAGTCATCTCAAACTGTACTTGATTGCCGTCGCCCTAACAGGGAGGGAGGGAAGGGAAGGGGAAGTGTAAGGGAGGGAGGGAAGGGAGGGGAGTCTGGATCATCCATGTTTGGGATGCTATGCCTCACCCGTCCCAACCACCCACCACGCGAAAGAAACTCACCCACTGACAGACGCACACACCATCCATATCACTCCTCCTCCCCTCCTCCCTCTTTTTTCCCTCCTCCCTCCTCCTCTTTCTCCTCCTCTCCCTCCTTCTCTTTCTCCTCCTCCCCTCCTTCTCTTTCTCCTCCTCCCTCCTCCTCTTCTCTCCTCCTCCCTCCTTCTCTTTCTCCTCCTCCCTCCTTCTCTTTCTTCTCCTCCTCCCTCCTTCTCTTTCTCCTCCTCCCTCCCTTCTCTTTCTCCTCCTCCTCCTTCTCTTTCTCCTCTCCCTCCTTCTCTTTCTCCTCCTCCCTCCTTCTCTTTCTCCTCCTCCCTCCTCCTCTTTCTCCTCCTTCCTCCTCCTTCTCCTCTGTTCTTTCATCCTGCTGCTCCTACTCCTTTTCTGCGCCCCTTCCTCCTGCTCCACGTATTCATCATCTCCTTCAGTCTTTACTTCCCCCTCCTGCCGTCCATCTCCCCTCTTGTCCTCCTTCTCAACCCTGCCGAAATGGCGGCGCCGGCGACTTCAAAGGGCTATTTGATCTCGCCGATGAATAGGATCCGAACAATGCGCTCGCTATAGCTTCGCCTGCCGCCGAGGTTTGTTTACTGCATCCGGTTCCCCATCAAAAAACTGAACGGATGGCAGCCGAGTACAACCGTGGGCAGGATGAGTGGGAGAGGCAGAGGAAGTCACGGCCTCCGACGGAGGGAGCTTATCATCGGCGCTTTTATGAATGTGCGTTGGCCGGCCAACGGCTGAGAGGCGCGGAGGGGGTCATTCTAAGGGCAGAGGCAGGGTGGCGGCTCAGCTTCGTTAACTTTTGACAACATTTCGCTAACGAACGGAACCGAAGGGAATGAAGTTCACGACCAGATTCATCACAACTTCCGGTGAAAACGTGCCGACTCAGACGTCAAATCATTTCAAGCCCCGCCTCTGACCTCATACCCTCCACCGTTCTGTGACGGCGCCTTTACATCTCGCAGCCAGCGCTCTACCTCCTCCCTCCTACCTCCTCTCTCCTCCCTCCCTCTCGCTTACCCTCCTCGTCCGTGTTCCCTATTCGCTGCGTACCTTCAAGCCCCGTTAGTTCGTGCGTTAGTGAAGCTGTGCGTGTGTAGGCCGTCGTGGGTCTGTGTATCGGATCATAGGATGAAGAAGAAGGTTTTCGTTGGAGAAGATGTTTCGTTCGGTCGTTAGGTCTTCAAAGTCGTTCATCGGATGATTGGAGGATTACGAGCAGCAGCAGCAGCAGCAGCAGCAGCAGCATGTCCTCTTCTGCGTGGATTTAAGACATCAGCAGCAGACGACAAGACTAAAGAGACAGAGAAAGATGAAGAAGCCAAACGATTAACTAATTACACGACAAGGATCAAAACGAATCGATCGATCATCGGATTTAGAACTACGTCGTCGCTCTCTTCCCCTTCCTCTCCGTCTCTCTCTCTCTCTCTCTCTCTCTCTCTCTCCTCTTCTCTCTCTCTCTCCTCTCCTCTCTCTCTCTCTCTCTCTCTCTCTCTCTCTCTCCTCTCTCTCTCTCTCTCTCTCTCTCTCTCTCTCCTCTCTCTCCTCTCTCTCTCTCTCTCTCTCTCTCTCTCTCTCTCTCTCTCTCTCTCTCTCTCTCTCTCTCTCTCTCTCTCTCTCTCTCTCTCTCTCTCTCTCTCTCTCTCCTCTCTCTCTCTCTCTCTCTCTCTCTCTCTCTCTCTCTCTCTCTCTCTCTCTTCTCTCTCTCTCTCTCCTCTCTCTCTCTCTCTCTCTCTCTCTCTCTCTCTTCTTCTCTTCTCTTTTTCAGTCAGCACGAATTCGATTCCAATGGGAAAGATATCGAGCAAACACGGTAAGAAGGAACGGTCTCATCTATCGTAGATTACAACTTGAGGCTGATAAGTATTAGTAAATCCTGACTTAAATCTTACTGTTTAGGAATTTTGCTTATTTAAGAAGTACTACAAATGACGTAGGCCTGCTATCCATCTTAGCCGCCGGTGTATCACACAAACACACACCAGACCGGAGCACACATTATTCGCTTGATCATAATTTGCTCTTTGCAGTTTTACCATTTTTGCTTTTATAGTAAGGCTTTGTATACGTAATTGATATTTGGTTGGAATGTACATGTACTACCTTACCTGTGCTCGATTTTGATGTGTTTTCTGTACTCTATTAAACTCTAAGAGTGAATGTTTTCCTTATTTTTAATGTCTGACATTAGGATTCATGATAACAGAAGCTTCAGATTTCTTTCTTGTTTATTAATTTCGTGAATCAGATTCTGAGTTTGTTTTTCTTTCTTTTTGTTTCATCTTCTTCCTCTTTCTTCATGCAGTCTCCAAACGCACATCGCCTGAAGGTATGCACTCATGCATGCATATCATACAAATCAATTATTTATTTATTTCTTATATCTGTGGATAAGTCAGGGCAAAATGGCATGCCCTTCAACAGTAATTCATTCACACACTTGAGTGTTGTGGGTTTAATATCTATGAGGTGTTATGTTGAACTGTGTGTTCATGAGACCATATTGAACAGACTTTTCCGATCATAATTGTAAACTATAGATTTATAGAACGCTGTTCTAATCCAGAAGCAGGGCACCAGTTCATTAATTGGTATTTGCATTATTTGTCTTCAATTGCAAATTTCTGACATGAGCAGTTAAACTGTTGTCATGCAAAACAGCAATGGACCTACATTTGAAACATTGAGATGAATTTATTTTCTCTTTTATCAGTTCTCTAGTAATTTCTAATATGCTTAGAAAAGTTCTTTGCATTTATGTTGTTAAGTGCACGGCCTTTGATTGACTGAATTGAAGAAGAAGTAGAAGATGATGATGACGATGATGATGACGATGATGAGGTTGCCAATGATGCTGAAGGCTCTAGGACAGAAAAGCTGAGATAAGCTGCAAAGCTAAGTTAGCACAGATGCTGGCCAAAATGTACAATTAAGTAGCAATGAAAGTAGAAACTGATCAATCACATCATCATCATCATCATCACACTTGCTCTGATTGCTTAACATTTGCCAGATGCCTTCGTCTAATCATGAACTCAGGTTAGATAACTGGTTTCATGATCCACTATGACCCTCATTGCTTTCTTATGAGATTTTCTACATTTTTAGTAGCTTCCAATTTAATATATGTTGGAAACTTCTTTGCACTCAGGTGAATGTTTCCTTGTGAATACAAACGTTACATCATCAGTTAAAGATTTAATCGATGTCATTAACTCTCGTGATTCACTGTCTGAGGTGAGGCTTTTCTTATCTCAATAACTCATTCCATTTGCATTTTTAGATTTAATATCTTCGTTTGTCTATGATGTGCATTCTTTCAAACCGAATCTGTCAACACAAATATTTTACTCTGCAGCAATATTTTTGCCTTGGACATATAATTTACTCTAATCTAATCTACATGTACTCTAATCGACTGTTATCTACTCTAATCCACTTTACTATAATCTTCTCTAATCAAATCTACTCTAGTCTACTTTCAAGAGGAGAACAGGTAAGGATCATTTTATAGGTAGAGTTGTGCCTCTTCAGTCTTGCAGTTGTTTATTTTGAAGTTCCAAAATGGTTGCCTTACATGAGACTGTTAGGTGACCACAGTGATCACAGGTCAGTTAGTCCACATAGTGGGCACAGGTCAGTTAGTCCACATAGTGGGCACAGGTCAGTTAGTCCACATAGTGGGCACAGGTCAGTTAGTCCACGTAGTGGCCGTAGGTCAGTTACTACACTCAGTGACCACAGGTCAGTTAGTTCACACAGTGACCATAGGTAATTTAGGTCACACAGTGACCATAGGTCAGTTAATCCTCAATGACCATAGATCAGTTAGTACACACAGAGACAGTATTTAAATCACAGTCATTTAGATCCACAATCAGTGATCATAGGTCAGTTAGGTCACACAGTGACCATACCATAGATCAGTTTCGTTACACAATGACCATGGGTCAGTTAGGTCACACAGTGGTCATAGGTCAAGTTAGTAGGCAGTGACCATAGGTCAGTCAGATCACACATTAATCATAGGTCATTTAGGTCACACAGTGGCCATAAGGCAGCTAGGTCACACAGTGACCAAAGGTCAGTTAGGTCAAACAGTGATCATGTGTTAGCAGTAAGCTAGGTCACACATTGGCCATAGGTCCATTTAGGTCACACAGTGACCATGGGTTAGTTGGTTAACAGTAATCGTAGGTCAGTTGGTCAACTGTGATCATAGGTTAGTTAAGTCTTGACCATGGGTCATTTAACTCACACAGTCACCATAGGTCAGTTAGGTCAAGCAGTGACGATGATCAGTCATTTCACACAGTACACGTGGGTCAATTGGGCCCCAGTGACCATAGTGAGTTAGTTGACATGGTCATAGGTAAGTAAGGTCACACATTGACCATAGGTCATTTAGATTACACAATGACCATAGATCAGTTAGGGTATGCAGTGACCATAGAAGAGTTAGTTCACAGTGACCATAGGTCAATTAGGTCAAACAGTGACCATGGGTTAGTTAGATGACACATTGATCAAGGATCAGTTAGGTCAAACATCGACCATCGGTCAGTCAGTTCACACGATGCACACAAGTCAGTTAGGCCCAAGTAACCACAGGTCAGTTAGCTCTCACAGGGGCCATAGTTAATTTAGGTCACACAGGGGCCAAGGTTATTTCGGTCTCAGGTCATTTAGAGCACATAGTGATTTATCATAAGTGAGTTAGTTCACAGTGACCATAGGTCAGTTAGGTAAAACAGTGACCATGAGTGAGCTAGATCACATATTGGCCATAGGTCATTTAGTCAAGAGTTAGTAAGTTAAGAGTGACCAACTGACCATAGATAAGTTAGGTCTTGACTATAGGTCATTTAACTCACACAAGAACCATTATTCAGTTAGGTACCACATACATACTCTAGCTATACATCATCTGATTATACGGAGTCCGTTCGATAGACCGAAGATTGCATGGACTAGACAATTTTCTTCAGCTTATCGAACCTTTGGACTATTGAACCTTCGGACTATCGAACCTTCGGACTATTGAACCTTCGGCCTATCGAACCTTCGGGCCGTCGGACCTTCGTACTATAGATACAGAACCGATTATACAAAATTTAGCTATTCTTCATCTGGTTATACATCACCTGGTTATGAATCATCTGTTTATAAATCATCTGGTTATGTATATTCAGTTGACTCATCTGCCCTTAAAAATGTATTGGTCTGATTGTGAATGCAGTAAGTCATCTGTGCCAACAATGTTAATACTAAATTGATTCAGTGTTGAAATCTGTAGCCAAACATTCGTTGATCTTCCTGTATGGCTTGGAATTGTGCCATTGATTACTATTTGGGAAAGAATTTTTAAAAGAAATTGACCAACAATCATGAACTGCTGCAGATGGACACACTTCACTGATTTGCAACATTAAGTACATTGACATTTGACAATCCAGAAGGGGTCAGAAAATGACCTTTATAACTTATGCCCCATTGCCCTCCTCTCCCAGTGCATTTAAATTCCCACTTTACCCCTCCCATCCCATTCTGCTTCCATCCCACTCCCTTCTCTTCCCTATCTTTCCCCTCCTCTCCCCCTCTCCAGCCTCTGCCCCTCCTCTCGATGGTATTGTTTAGGCAGATCACAGAATGGCAGATAATGTTGACACGACAACAGACAGACAGACAAAGATATTTCTCTTCATTTATTTTATTATATCCAGAAGATCAGTCTTAGTGATTGCTGGGAGAGCGAGCACTGATTATGATTTGCTTTCTTTATGCAATAGAAGTTAATAATTAATAATTTCAATGAACTATAAGTAAATAATGTTTAAAGCTGACTTAACCTCCTTAGCGTTACATTACCATCTTGAAAAACGTGTAAAAAACATTTATTGACACTAGAAGCTCTCCGTTAGAATTGAATAAACGAAAGTAGTTTGACTTTACCAATTAAACTATTTTGCTTTCATCTACTATTTTATATATATTATATATATATATATATATAAATATATACATATAATATAATTATTATATAATATAATTGTAAATATAATATATATATATAATATATAATATGAATATATATACATAAATATATATATATAATATATATATTTATATATATATATAATATAGATATATATGTAATATAATATAGACATTAATAATATAAATATATATATAATATTATATATTATAAATATGTCTAATTTATTATAATATATAATTATATTATCCCAGGGCCTGAGTGTGACTCGGAGTTCACCAGTTTTACATGGAATTATCGGCCAGAGTCATACTCGGGGTTAACGCTAAGGAGGTTAATTTATGGTGCAAATATTAGTTAATTTATTGTTAAATATTTAAGTAATTAATAAATAAAGTTAAAGAACTTTATTACAGTTTGTTGAGATATTACACAACTTTTCTACTCATTACTGAGGTATTTTTGCCCAATCAAATATAAATGCTGGAAGTGATGTGAAGGAGGAAATCAGTTCACGACACAGCTCATGCCCCACTTTTCATCCCATTGATTAGTCATCAAATGGATTCTGTTCAATTTCTTATTCCCTGAAACGCAATCTTTGTCACGCTCACTTCGTCCTGTGAAGAATTTAGGTGCTTATATCAAGGATACACTTTAAGGCATTAAGTAATAAGCAGCCAAATGCAAAGCGTGCCTTGTGTTGATTTTCACAGTCATCTCTTTTCACCAACAACTCTTTTCCTCTTCATTTTCTTTTGCATGGTAACTAATTGTAGCCACTTATGTCTGCTAACACCACATTCATTGTTGTGGCTGTCTTAGATGTGAGTACATACGTTATAGTCTGTGAAGAAAGGCTTCGATAATAAGAAACAATGTTCTCGAAGAAGAACATAAGAGAACTGGAGTCGGCTGCACAGTGAGTGAGGTGATTGCAGATGAAAGCGAAGGTTAGTTCAAGTGGCAACTTCCAAGTCAAGATATGGGTAGAGAGTGCGTTTAGTCAGATTTTGACACCTACTTCAAACACTTTGGATGAAAGGCAGTGGAGGAAGGACTTCTTCAATGAGAACAAGTGGACGGATCCGTCGTCGGTCAGTGCTCGGCGCCCACGTGAGTTAAAGGGGCTTTACAACAATTGACTCGATTATAGATGCTGGTAGAAAATCATTATGTTTGTATATTTATCAGAAGTCATGTATGCTATCTCCTCCGTGTGAATGATCCATGTGCCGTTGCAGATAGGTGGTGCCGGCAAAAAACAGACCAGACCAACGGTAGACAGACAGAGAAACAGATGTTCAGATCTGAAAGACTTAAAGGGGACAAAAGAGTGATGGAAAGAGACAAAAGATAGGGAGACAACTAGAACAAACGAGTGTAACTGGTCATGTATTTTATTTTGCACTCCCCACACCCCAAGGATAATGGCTTTCCTTGATTAGTAATGAAATATGGGTCATCCTAGTTTGTTGCTAGGGGCAATAGAGTGTAAGTGAGGGATTTTGTAAATGCTTTTCAATTGCGTTGGCTTTTGACTGATGAGTGTTCAGTGTACAGAGGCGACGGCGGCCAAACGGTCAGTGAGCTTGGCGGGTCAATGCTGCGCACAGTCTGCACCCAACCAGTCATGACCCTACCAGAACTAAACTGGCTGCTCTGCTAGATCACATGATACACCACCGTCTGTGTCTAGATTTCATCTAAATTCAAAAGACAAGGAATAGCAAGCCCCACCAGCAAGGGAGATAGCCGCTAAAGTTACATCTGCAAACGAATGAGTAAGAGGAGCAGGAGGAGATGAGGGTGTTGCTGCTGCTCCTAGTAGCTGTCGTCTAGTTCTTTTGAAGGCTTATTAAATGATGCAAAGGAATCCTTAGCATGAAGGAACTGGCCATTGAGATCCACAGAGCAGCAGCAGCAGCAGCTGTCAAATCTCTCTTCTCATTCACATGAAACCGATAAAAAATAAATAGTAGCCATTCATTGTTAGCACCATGCTGCCAGATGGTCTCCTCCTTTTCCTATGTCCTCGTAAACTACTTCATCTACTACGACCATTACTTCCCCTACTACTACTACTACTACTACTACTACTACTCCACCTACTACTACTACTACTACTACTACTACTACTACTACTACTACTACTACTACTACTACTCCACCTACTACTACTACTACTACAGTTGATTGATCATACCACAAGAGATTAGACTTGACAATGCAGTGCCATCTCATCACTAACAATGTCATTCTCCAAGGCAGTATGCAAATGGTTCTTGTAATTTTGCTTTTAGTTTGAAATTTGAATATCATTACTGTAATGTTCCTTTCATGTGAAGATTTTTTTATCAGTGTAATAAACTTATGAGATATATTTCATGAATATTGTACGCAAGCACTCCTGTAACAATTACACTAACCTTACTAATATTATAGTAGCACCAAAACATTTGATTATCCCAATAGTAACATGTTTTTCATTTCTATGTGAGTGTTTAATTTTATGTTAAAAATTGCAAATGATTCGTAATCGACCTGTCACACAAGTGTAAACATAAAACAAATTATACTAACATTAAAGTAATCAGAGAGTGAGAGGGAGGGAGGGCCATTTTAGTTATAACCCTTGTTTTAATGTAAGCATTTAGTCAACAATAAAAATGTGAAAACGTTTAAAAACTTTTATTGCAAAATTGTGACTAGCATACCTGCAAACCATATTAACATAATTCCATCATTTAAGTGCTGCTTTGGTTGGCTGAATTCTGAGAAGATGTTCTGGACCTCAGTGCCTTCAATCTATATACTACAATCAGTTGTTAAAACAATTTCCATCTGAAAATGAATCTGCAAAACAAGCAGCCATTCATTTCGCTTGTCCATCCCACAATCAGTTCTGTAATATTGAACAATAATTAAAATGAAAAGATGAAAAGATGAAATACTCCTGCTCTAAGTAAGTGAGTATATTCTATAATGAAAATGCCTGCAATCGCACATACATACATAATACAGACCATAGTGAAACATAAATACTAGACGCATAGTGGCAGCCTCACATACGTCTAATTAAAACCTCTTGAGAGTGGGAGGGAGGGTCATTCTAATTAAAACTCTTAGAGCCACGAGAGGAGTTAGGACCACTTTAATTTAAATTCCTAGGAAAGGGAGGTAGAGAAGGCCACTCTAACACCCCTAGATGGAGGGAGGGCCACTGTAATTAAACCAATAGAGTGAGAGGGATTGATGAAGGGGGTGGGTCACTCTAATAAATATCCCTGGAGAGGGAGGGAGGGCCGTCTTAATTGAAATCCCTAGAAAGACGGATGGAGTGCCACTCTAACTAAAACTGCTAGATGGAGGAAGGGAGGAGGAAGAGCACTCTAATTAAATCAGTTGAAAGATGGATTGATGGAGAGTTGGTCACTCTAACTGAAACCCTGAGGGGGAGGGTCTTAATTTACTGAATTGTGAGTCGTTTTAATAGAATTTCTGACAGTCGAATGCTCTAACCACGTGATCAGAATTATAGATAAATTTAATGTTGTATGGTTAACTGGTGAAAGTGACCGACAGATGATGATGATGATGATGCCTACTTTCATGTAGTCCAACTGCTGATGAATGTTTCCATGGCTTTCCATCTCCACATTCCACCCCCATCTCACCCCAACCCCCATCCACAACTGTCTCCAGCTTTTTCAACTCTATTAATTTTCTGGCTGCTGCAGCAGCTGCTACAGCTGCTGCTGCAAATTCCATCTTCCTCCTTTCATTTAGACGTCAGAATAACGGTTTGGATTTCGCCGTCAGCCCAGCTGAATACACAGGCAAGAAGTCGAAGAAAAAGAGCAGGCAGCCAGACACTTCGCCTCGTGACTGGACTGACAAAATGGGGAAGGGGTGTGGCCTTACAGGGCGGATGGGGGGTTGGAGTAGGAGTGACGGGAAGGGAAATATCAGATGCGGTATTGGAAAAGGGGAATGGAGGAGCAGCTGTCTTGGAAAACAGGCCATTGGAAACCCTAGATCAGATCAAAAGCGCTGCTCCTCCTAAGTCTGAGCGTTCTGGCTCATCTGGGGGGTGGGAGGGTGGCGGTGGTGATGGAGAGGCTGGTAGCAGCCTCCTTTCATCCCCGTAGGTTGCCGTGAAGACTCTGCACGTGTAAAGGCAGGTAATAACCGGTGCACCTGAAGTCAGTTAGTGGCTTCCTAAGTAAAGAAACAGTTGGACGCTGCTGATAAGAAGTTGCAGTTTATGAGCTCTATATTTTGCGCTCTGCTGCTGATATCTGGCCGAGCGATTGGTCGTTCGTCAATTGGTCGCAGTCGTCGCTCATCTTGCCTCTCCTTCTCTTCCTCCTTCTCCTTCTCCTCCCCTGCTCGTCCCATCCTCCTCCTTCACTCCCCTCCTCCTCACCTCATCCTCCTTCTCCCTCCTATTATATAGAAGGTTTAGGCGGATATATGTTTCCATCTGCCCCGCTGAGGACAACTGCTGCTGCTTCATCTTCTTCTTCTTCTTCTTGCTCTTCTTCTTATCGAAAGAAGTACCGAATCTATTGCACAGATGAAGAAGTCAGTTCCTCTTCCTCCTCCTCTTCCTCCTCCTCCCACCACAAGCAGAACGATGTCGCTTCCAGCCACCACATTCGTCTGCTGCTGCTGCTGCTGCAATTTCTTCTCCATCGCCACCTATCAAACCTTTAAGACTAGCTTTGCTTAGCAGTGAAGGGAGTGGCAGGCCATAAACAGATGTAGGCAGATAGAACAGGTAGAATACAGATGTGTGTGTTAAGGAGTGACTCTGTGTAGGACAATTCGCCCCCTCTCGGACAATGACATTTGCTCCCTGGACAATTGCCCCATATGTATAGGTTGAATTCAATATATATATATATATATATATATCATCAATCCAACTTAATAATGATTATAATATTTAGTTTAATTTGAAATGGCAAACTGTGTCATGATCACAAGTACAGCATGAATAGATGATGACTAGTTGTTTATTTAACTCATATTAAGTAATGAAAAAATATGCCGTCAATCCAACTTCTATTTGAACACGATTTATTTTTCTTCCATCTAACATTTCCTTAGACAAGAGACTTTGCAACTAATTATCATGTCATACAGGAGACAAAGCGAGGCATTTATCTACGTAATTGTGTTGGTCGTTGTTAACTTATGAATTTCTCTTTCTCTTGATAAATGCTTAACTGCTTAATACTCTCAGTGACACATTGCATCATCTGCCATTAAACGCCATAGCCTACGAATATTTATTAGTAGGGACATAATCATATAACAGCTTGTTCCTGGCTTGTGGGTGTTACAACTTTGGGCAAGCTTACGGTCTAAACAGGGGGGGGGCAATTGTCTGGGGGGGTTATTGTCCAAGGGAATTGCCCATTCCCATTGACGGTTGACGACCTCCACGAATCCTCTAATGGCCTTTAAGGCCTTGATAGACTTTCTGGACCTTCTGATGTTGCATTATATGCAGGATGGCATCTTATGCATGTAAGTATACAATACAATGCAATGTCTGTAATTTGATAAAATGCCCTCCTTACAGAAAGTTCAGAAGTGCACCTTGAAGCCAGACGACCAATAAGAGCCATAGGCACTGAACGTGGTAGGTTTTCAGGTTTGAGCGAAGTTGAGAGAGTTGCGAACATGAGAAGGTAGAGAGTTCCAGATGGAAGGACCGGCAACAGTGAATGACCGCCGGCCGAAGACAAGACGTGTACTAGGGACAACGTACTATCCAGCAAAGGCCGATCTAAGAGAGGAACGGCCTTTAACAGAGCTGCAAAGCGTGACCATAGAGGATGGCACATGACCTGTGCGTGCTCTGTACATGAGGAGTGCCAGCTTGTAGCAAATACGCTCACAGACAGGAAGCCAGTGTAGAGAACGAAGAGCAAGTGTGATATGGTCTCGGTAGGAGAGTCCAAGGCACAGTTGTGCGGCTTGATACGGTATTCTAGTTAGCGGAAGCAGTGCGCATTCAGGGAGGCCAAAGAGTACTGAGTTGCAGTAGTCAAGTCGTGTCAGAATAAGGCAGTGTATCAGTGTTTTTAGTGATGTAGAGTTAAGAATAGAGCGAAGTTGTCGGATTCTCTGGAGATGAAACAGGCATGCTCTGGAGATTGCAGCAATTTGAGGTTTGAAGGAAAGTTTTGAGTAGAGGATGACTTCAAGGTCTCGAACAGTGAGTGATGGAGAGAGTAGAGAAGAAGATGTAGAGAGTGAGAGTTCAGCGCTTTGAGGAAGCTTAGAGGAGCGGTCAAACCAGATGAACTCGGATTTGCCTGGGTTGCATAGACAGACTCCCTCGCATGATGTCGTCAATGCTTCTCCTGGAAGAGGTGTCGTTGGCTGATTTGATGTTTAATCCAGGATTCTCGAGTTTTCGGCCATTCTCAAATGACGATACAGTCTTTCGAGTCTCCTGGCTTCCCTCTATGACTTTGAGCATTCCCATCAAAGCAAGGACATCCTGCTCTTGGTCGTATGGTGATGTTGCGTAGAGTAGGTCTTGCAGTGTGGAATCGTAGAGTAGGAAGACTTGGTCAGGATGAGGTGGAGTTTGAGATGTAGATGCCATTCCGAAGAGTTCAGTGGCAAGAAGGTCCTGAGTGAATGCATATAGGTTGAAGTCTGTTAAGCATGAACGCTTCACAACATCACGGGTGAGATTTTCGATTGATGCAGAAACTGATCAGAGAGTGATCCGAGAGGCTAGGGTTGGAGAAGGAGAGGGTCTGGATGAGATCATCAGTGGGTGTGATGATGACATCAAGAGTATGTTCTCTGGTATGTGTGGGCTGTACAAAGGAGAAGGAGTCAAGAGTCAAGAAGAGTGATGGCTGTGGTATCAAAACAGATTGGTATTGTAGGTAGACAGGGTAGGAGA
This sequence comes from Bimastos eiseni, assembly GCA_959347315.1. Lineage (NCBI taxonomy): Eukaryota > Metazoa > Annelida > Clitellata > Crassiclitellata > Lumbricidae > Bimastos > Bimastos eiseni. The sequence continues at coordinate 5,606,934 of OY365817.1, forward strand.
GTACAGAGAGGTGAGATAAGAACTCGGAGAATTCTTTGAAGAAGATAGGCGATGTTTTCTGAGAGCCGGGGTGATAGAGACCAACGACAAGTAGCGTAGGCACCCGGAAGTAACAAGAATGGAGAGGTGTTCGAAGGTGGTGCTTGGTGGAGCGCAGAGTTTATGGTGGAATATGCATATCCCAAGTATGTGTGTATGCATGTTTAAGCATACATACATACTTAGACATACCTGGAATTCCACTGAGGCCTCATCTGGTCATTTGCAAACAGATATAAACAGGGCCTTCTGATTCTATGCTTTTTAGATGTTGCCCCAGATGTTGATCAAAGCATCATAATAGCTGATGAAACCCTTCCAATGGCACTCTTCAAGTGAGTGGTGTCCCAGACAGTTTGAGCAGCAGCAGCAGCTGTGAGGACTGCAAAAGTCACATGGTCAAGGCGTAAACGAATTGCCCCTTAAACAATTTCATTATCCAGACATAAGTCACATAGTGAATTGAAGATCTGCTCAGGTGTTGCCAAGAAGTGGTTCATATGTCTTTGTAGCATGGTGTGTGAATTCTTCATTCAGGCGATGATGGTCACTTCTACTTCAGCTCCTTAAGCACAACAATCGGCTGACTGCTATTGTTTCATGGTGTATACGCTGTCTTTTGGAGTCATACACACATCCATGCATACATACTCACATGCATACTTACATGCATACATACATAGTTCACATATACATGCATATACAACTATGCAGACACAGCCATACACAGAGGAGCACCTCTGAGTAGATATCTTGAAGTGGCGCTCTATAAAATCTTTTTGATTGATGGATTGATTGATGCATACATGACTAAAACCATACACACATACATGAACATACATAAATACATACACACATGCATTCACCCACACATTCATATACACACATACATAAGCATATATTTTTTTGAAGCAAGTCTTGGTGAAGTTGGCTGGCCTTTAAGCAACTCTTGGTGAAGTTGGCTGACCTTGAAGCAACTCTTGGTGAAGTTGGCTGGCCTTTAAGCAACTCTGTGTGAAGTTGGCTGGCCTTTAAGCAACTCTTTGTGAAGTTGGCTGGCCTTGAAGCAACTCTTGATGAAGTTGGCTGGCCTTTAAGCAACTCTTGGTGAAGTTGGCTGGCCTTTAAGCAACTCTTGGTGAAGTTGGCTGGCCTTGAAGCAACTCTTGGTGAAGTTGGCTGGCCTTGAAGCAACTCTGGGTGAAGTTGGCTGGCCTTTAAGCAACTCTTGGTGAATCAACACAGCCACACAACTACACTGACACACACACACACACACACACACACACACACACACACACACACACACACACACACACACACACACACACACACACACACACACACATACCCCTACACATGCAGAAGCAGGCACAGTAAATTGTTGTTGGTCTTGCTATATTGATGTGGCTTGCTCTATCTTCTTTCTTCTTGATACATGAGGTTTTTGATTCTTAGTCCTTCCAAATTGCGTGGGAAATGATAAAATGAGATGATATTAATGATCTGGTCAATAATTTCACTAGCGTTGAATGAATAAAAGGAGAGAATCATTCTTCATTTTTGTATGAACTGAGTTGGATCAGAACCTGATGCTGCTCTGAATTCCTTGGAGTCAAATGCTTCAGGGCCACATACCTGGAATACCTGACGTCGTCTATCCGGCGTTTACTACCCTGTTATTTTCACTGGCGTCTAGCTCAGCATATCTGCATCTGGCTCCAGCTGATGCTCGCTGTAAATGACCTGATGACGTTTATGTCGGAGCGAACCAGAAATTATAAATAGGTTTTGAAGTGCTTGACCAAGATAGATCCTTGAACTGTGGGAAGGTTTTCTTCTCCTGCAGCTGGCCAATAGTGAGTCTTCTATATTCACTCTTCAGTCAGTCGGCGCTCTTTCAAATTAATGGGGGCAATCTGATAGGATATTTTCTGTTTGATATTTCTTGAATCATTGTTGCATGGGATGATGGGATATCAATGGATATCATATGATGGATCAAATGCGTTTAAAGACCTATATTGTAATCTCACACTTCTAACATTAAATGTTTAAATGGCAGATCATCATTCATCTCACTTTCACTTCATTCAACACCAGCGACAAGTAATTCAGAAGAACTTCTCCGCTTTTCTGGCTTTGGGACAATGCCACTGCATTAAAAGAAATACGAATGAGGTCAAACGTTGTATCTACAACTTACATCTTCCTAAATGTTTCATTCACTCAAACAAGATACTATCTTTGTTTCTGCTTACTTCTGCAAATAAATTATATAATATCTCTTTACATTTGTCAGGCCTTTGTGGAATTATCAGGAAATAAGCACATGCAAGGTGACGATTTTGGTGATGAAAGTCCAATGATAGAATTGACGACTGACTTCATGTCTTGTTGTGGAAAACCAGACTCCAATGGATTATTCGACCCTCATCTGTTCAATATCCCACTCAGAGGTTAGAAATACAAATCAATCAGTCATTCTAGTCTTTTTAATAGCTTTACGGAATGTTAAAGCAAAATTTGCACCAATATTTCACTCAAACTATACTTTCCAGATATATTATACTCCTAGTACTTACATTTCCAAGATGACTGCAAATAATTATACATTTCCATATATTTTTATAGGGTAGACCATTTAAAATTTTTGGGGAAAAATATTGATACACAAAGATCTTTAGCATTTTTATAGTAACTTCATCTTAGTTAAAACATCATGTTCCAAAGCAGGAACTTCCCTACATGAATTGAAGTTGAAGGAACCATTGTCTGAAAAAGTGTAAAGGTGTTTTTGGCTGTTTGCAAATCTGTAAAAATAAGCAAGGAATAGGTGAGCTTAACATGCTGGGTGTTAGAATATATGGCTAAACCAATTACTCCCTTACTTTACGCACATCTCTGTGTCTCTTTTGGCCAAGCAGATTTGGAGCCAATTCATTGTCAATTCATATGCTTAAAATTGACAAAGGGCTTCCGAAAACAAGTCCTGTGGTTGTGCGGCAAATAGTATTGCAAACAATGTTGCCACAGCAGCCAGTGATGTTTCCGTTTTGGGAATGATCTGAATGTTGCACTGGTTGTAGTGACTTTGCCTCCGCTGACCAAGGAAACGGATCTTCTGAAACTGTTGACAGTCGACCGGACTAAGGAAGAAGGGTTTCGGGTAAAGGAAGAAGGATCGTTCGTTGATGGAATTCAAACAGACACAACCGACAACAATCATGGCTCAGACAAAGCAGAACAGGTTAGAAGAACATCAGTAGTATAATTACAGCGGATTCCGGGCCAGAGCCCTCCCATTGGTCGGTTTTCTAGAGCACCTCGCTCCCAAAGGTCGGTGCTTCTTCTTTCGCTGATTGGTCCGGGTGCAAGGCGAAGCCGAGCGCTGATAAACTTACCTAAGCGGCCTGTGGGCTCCCCTCGTTAGCATATCTGGTCGCCAGGAGATGACCATCAGAGGTCGGCAGCCTTGGTACTGCCTTATCTGCAACCCAAATTTGCATAGCTCCCTCCCTGGCTGCGGCTCTCCTAAGTTGCACATCGGCTAGGTGATGGATAAATCTAGGTCAAAGTCGTTCCTCCCAGCATTGGGGCTTTATCACAGCTTAGCTTCTTCCTTGGTGCTGCCATATCTACGCCTAATTTGCATAGTTGTTTCTTCCTGCATATACGATATTCATTTATTTAGAAATAACACAATCTGACAATAACGCAGAAACGCTATATGAGTGGCAGTATTCAATATTTGTAGCTAGAATTAATAACAAAATTGTAAATAAATATTTTTTTATGATGATCTTGGGACAAACTGAGAGTCGTCTTTGGGTGGGAGAACATGGTTGTGTGCTCTAGGCCTTGATTGGTGAATGGAGTGGGGACGGAGTGGAGGTAGGAGTTGGTGAAGAACATGCTTAGGGTGGGGTACAATGGGGAAAAGGAGTTTGACATCTGCTTTGTTTGCAAGTTCAGAGACTGCTGGGGAGGATTGTTCTAAGTAACCTTGGCGTTTGGCTCTTCTTAGGAATTTTTCTAAGTGCTCCTTGGCAGAGGCTAGGGTCAGACCCATCCAGGATGGGGTGGCATATAACAATTTAGCTACGGTAGGTGCTTTGGTCTTGCTATGAATGGAAGAGGTAGAAAATCCACGGGTCTTGAGTTTTCTGTTGGCATAAAATGAGGAGGAGCAAGTTGATCAATGTGAGCTGTGAGTGTTAAGTTATCCTGGAAGAGGTGTAGGTCTGAACACAGTATTTTTAAAGTTTTAGCTTGGGTTACACCAGGTATTTGAGGGAGGGGATGATTGGTGTCGAGGGCAGAAAATGATAATTTCTTTAGATTTCGAGTTATTTAAGATAAGGTTATTAGCTGAAACCCAGGTAGAGATTGAAAGTAGTTCAGATTGGATAGTATGAGCTTGAAAGGATCTGGTAGGAAGGCATGAACCGATTCCGTCGCAGCAGTCGGGTTTCCATAGGAATCATTCCACGGAGACCATCTTGCTTCGATTATTGTCAGACCTCTTGTTAGAATTGTACATTTAAAAATACCAATAACAACGCCTACTCCTATTACTGTCGTAGATGAATTATGACACTGGTATCTTGGGATTATATTCCATGTATTCGATAGAGCTTCCGTTACTATTCTGTTTAAAGGTCAAAGTGACACTTCATGATGCTTTGTATAATTCATTAAGTAATGTTAATTTTCCATTAAAAAAACAATGCTATTTCTGCTTCACAAACATTTTACTTTATCACCTCTGGAGGCTATTGACTGTGGGGCTATTGACCCTCCTTGCTCTTTTTGACGTAAGCTCTGCCTTTGACTGGATGGACCACTCCATTCTTATACAGTGCCTCTCGACCTTCTTTGGCCTGGTAGACCAGCCATTTGAATGGCTTAGGCTTTTCTTATTGGACCGCACAAGCTGTTTGGCCATTGGCTTGTCTAGGTCTCCTTTGGGTGCCTCAAGGTTCTGTCTTAGGGCCTTTGTTATACCTTCTCCACACTGCTGATATTTGCCCCTTGTTGGGGTCTTGGAGGCTTTTACATCAATTATTTGTGGACGATGTGCAAACCTACTACATCCGCACACGCTCATCGGATGAGGTGGCTATTATGCGTCAGATGTATCAGCCATGGACGTCCTCTCTTCTTGGATGGCCTCCAATCGGCTCCTCTTAAACCCTAGGAAATGCAGCTTATTTGGTTGGGAGGCCACAGGCAACTTTATGGTATTGACATCCCCGACTTACCCTGCTCTTTCACATAACCTTTTCCCTGACAGTTCGTGATCTGGGATCTACTCTTGACTCTGAGCTCACTCTCTCAACACGTGATCCTGTAATTGCACAGTGCTGTTACTACTACCAGCTTCATCAACTTCAAGTGGTCTCTCACTCTCTCACCCACGATGCGATCTTGTTTCTTGTTCATGCCTTTGTTACTGCTCGAGTTGACCATTGCTGATCCTTACTTGCTGGCCTTTCTCTTCTAGTTCTGGGGTGATTGGATCGGCTTCAGTGCTCGGCTGCTAGGCTTATTGGGCGGTTTCCTAAATTCTCCTCTGTTTCTGCATACATACGCGATGTTTTGCATTGGCTGCCAGTGCCACAGAGAATTTCATACCGCATTACTGCTTTTGCTTCGCGTTGCATTCTTGGTTGTGCTCTATCACAATTGCGTGATCTTTGCTACCCAGTGTCTGACGTCGCAGCTCGTCGGGTGCTTTGCTCTGTGACGAGGTGTGAGCTTCTAGTTCCATGCATTCTCGGTTGTGGGCCCTTCAATCTGGAATGATCTCCCATTCGAGCTCCGCTTATTGCTTGTGGCCCAACCGTTAAGTTTTTACAAGTTCCTCAAGTCTTTTTTCTTTAGTCGTGGCTGGGCTGGGAGCGCTACAGACTCCTGAGTCCTGAGTAGGTTCTTGAAGGGGCGCTAAGTAAATGCTCAGAATGAATGAATTAGTGAATACATCATGTGGCAACACGTGTTGACTTATTGCAAATAGTAAATACTCTGATGGAATGAGACTGTTTGGATGAAAGACAGCTAGAACTTGTATGAAAACATGGTCGCAACCAATTGCTTTAAAAGGCAGTTAAGTGGACCACTGTCATGTGGTAAAGTGTAAACTTAGAATGATGCTTGTTGCTTGGTTATTCAAAGGCAGGCCTACGGTGCTATCAAGTAGCAACAGTAGAAGCTGCACAACAATTATTTCTTAACATGGATGTCAATAACTTTATGCTGTGGGTTGTTTAACTGGGTTAATTGGATCAAAGAACAAACTTAGGATGTAGGCTACAGTGGAAATTGCAAGCCAACCAAATTAAAGCTTATGAGCTTGTCAGTGGAAAGAAGGCAGGGCAGTGGGAGAGATAACTGGAAAGAAGGCAGTGCAGAGGGAGAGATCACTGGAAAGAAGACAGTGTAGTAGGAGAGGTCACTGGAAAGAAGGTAGTGTAGTTGGAGAGTTCACTGGAAAGAGGGCAGTGCAGTGGGAGATGTCACTGGAAAGATGGCAGTGCAGTGGGAGATGTCACTGGAAAGAAGGCAGTGCAGTCGGAGAGATCACTGGAAAGAAGATATATTGCAGTGGGGGAGGTCACTGGAAAGAAGGCAGTGCAGTGGGAGAGGTCACTGGGAAAAAGGCAGTGCAGTGGGAGAGGTCACTGAAACAAAGGCAGTGCAATGGGAGAGGTTCACTGGAAAGAAGGCAGTGCAGTAGGAGAGGTTACTGTAAAGAAGGCAGTGCAATAGGAGAGGTCACTGGAGAGAAGGCAGTGCAGTGAGGGAAGTCACTGGAAAGAAGGCAGTGCAGTGAGGGAGGTCACTGGATAGAAGATAGTGCAGTGGGAATGGTTCTTTCAATTACAGACACCGAACTCAAGGCCACAGATATAAATTATTCAATAAAACCAAAAGTAAGATTTTCTTCTTCTTCTTGTTCTCTGCCTCCTCAGCAGGTTCAAATGTCGTATGTCGCCATTCCTCTCGCTGTTGAGCGTCTTCTTTCAGCTTTCCATATCCACCTGTCATCAACCAATCAAGTAACACCTGTCTTGGTCTCCCTCTTGTCTGCCTCCACTTCATTTTTCCTTCTATGACTGTTCTTAGTAGTGAGTCTTCTCTCAGCATGTGCCCAATTCATTTTCTTTGTCTCGTTCTTATTGTGAGTATCAGGGTTCTTTCGTCTCAAGTCTTTTCCATCACTTCTTCATTTGTTTTATGTTCCGTTCAGCTAATTTTCTCCATTTTTCTACATGTCCGCATTTAGGCTAAAAGTAAAGGCACAAATTCTTCAGTGCAGAAGTTACGACCTTTTATAATCGTTTAGAATTTTAGCATGTTGTTTCTGTAGCTTTTAAGCGGAAGCTGGATTATCACTGTCTTTGCGATCTTAGAAACGTGATAAAACTCTATAACACACGTGGAAGACGATGTAGGTGACGTATAGGCTAACTAACTTTATGGTCTGAAGACAAGCGACGTGTTGGGCATTCCTATAATGTTTGGTAAATAGATGCACTGAATACACAGGAGGAATTTGATTAGCTGAAGCAGCGGAGTGCATGTCAAGTGACATGTATTGAAAGAAATTAAGTGTGGTTGCAAATTCATGGCTGTTGACAGATACAAAAAACGCTGAGGCATTCTGTATGTTTTCACGGCTCACTGACTGCTTTATCCTGCTCCTAGTTGCTTCTGCGTACAAGAAAAGTGGGAGGAAGGATAGAGTAGTAGGGGAGGGTTAAAGCTATCTCCCTCCATGGCTTTCTTTGCGATGTCGGTCTCTTTGATATTTTTTTATTGAGGGAATTTCATTTTGGTATTGTGTTGGATGTCGGCCGCGCTTTCAAAGCCGGAGTTGTCGGTGTCTCAAAAGAAAACACTTTGTGATAATTAATTCTATCGTTTGCCGGATCTGGATTCGTCAACAGAGGATGACTGAAGACAGATCGAGAGAGTATTTTATAGGGACCATGTGATGGGGCTTCATGACGAGGTTGGGGTTAGAGTGGGGGCCTTGTGGTGTCTTTCTTATGAAGTTTTAGTCCTTTTCTCTGTTGATGGTTTTTGGCGTCCTTGTCATTGCCATAGGCCTAGTTTGAATGTTTGATGCTTTGACTGTTTTAGTTGGGGTGAACTTTTATGGGCTGCAGATATAAAAATTCCCCTTGATGCCTCTCAATGATGGTCCGCATTCACCCAAAATGCCTGACACAAAACATTGTCAGAGAAATGCATAGCCAACATGCACGTTACACAAACGCACACGTGTGGCGTGTGCCTGCATATTTATAATATAAGCGAACAGAGTTGTGACGAAATGTGTCATGAAAATGTCTGATGAACTCAACTTATTTCTAACGCTTTTCTCACTGCGTCATTCGTCAGATGACAAGACGCACTTCTGTTTTGAATTTGTCTCAACCGTCTGGATTGTCGGATGGCATAACAACTTAGGACGGCAAATCAATTGTCGGCCTGCCAGCTATATCTCTATATATAGGCCTAAAGAGAGAATTCTGTGTGTGCTTCTGTATGTATGTATTAGGCTATTTATAAAGCGCCTTATAAGAACCTTTCTAAGGCGCTAAACGTAGGTACCCAACAGGTCTAAACAAGACCATCAAGTCCCCACGAGCTGCAGCACGCACGGATCGACGACCTGGCTGGAGACGGTAGAGTTGTACCGATATCACTTTTTGCCGATTATGCCGATAACAATTATTGCCGATTATTCATTTGCAGATACCCGATTAAATTTTAGCCGATTATTTAGCCGATTATTTCATTGTGTTTCCCGAGATGTCCGGTTCCAAAAGATAGACCTACTGCTACTGTCTATTGTTGTGATACAAGCAAACAATTCCCCCGTAGGAGACGTATGCATCTAGTTGGGGACTAATCCTAGGTAGGCAATACAGATTAGACACACCGCCCGCCGTCAAACTGTGCCCAGGGTAATTAAAGGCCAAGGAACGGCTGGCCAATTCACAGCCACCCATCTAGTCTCAGGCGACTGACATGTGTTGGGGAGATCTGATTGGCAGCTAGCAGGTATTCATTAGGCATGCCTCCACGATGTACATTCATCGGTTTCTCTGTTGGATTGGCCAGCCATTCCTTGGCCTTTAAGCAGGCACTATTACTCACTCTGCACAAGACCTATGTTGACACATTCCCATGGTCTACACTAGCACAGTGGGTGGTCTCACCACTGGTCTGAAGAAGCCATTGACTCGACGATACGATATGGGAGAGGAACGAAATGCTGTCCTTCGCAGACCCAGTGATGTTGCTGTCGTCATTTTGCTTTTTTAGACTGAAAATAATATTATTAAATTAAAAAAATTTTAAATATCGGCGTCGATTATCTTGCCGATATCCAATATTGCCGATATCTCTATAATCAGTACAGCTCTAGGAGACGGAAAGACAGAGCTTTCTGTTGTATTCTGGAGCCGTGCCGATCACAGATGTCCATCCCATGAGGATGATCTTGAATGGGTTCTGTATCGATAGTCCGAAGATTGCATGGTGACGGGTCGATAGATGATACGATTGTGGTTTTAATGAAAAGAATTATGTTTCTTAGAACCTATATTGCATTATTCTTTTCATTCATCCAGCTTCCATTTAGGCATGATTCTTTTCATATCAATCCACCTCCCAGTTTTGCACATTCTTTTCAGGAATTAGTCCAGATTCTAAATAAATTAATGTCGGAATATAGAATCTTCGGACTATTGAACCTTCAGACTATTGAACCTTCGGAATATCGAACCTTTGGACTATCGAGCAAACACCTTCGAATGTGATCTTATCCTCAACCGGGAGCCAGCGCAATGTGTCACGCCTATAGCTTAAAATATGCGAGTATTTTGGCAGTTTGGCGCAGTTGAGAACGGATTGAAGCTGTCTTATCCAGAACTTGGCAGACCCGCAAGGACACCGTTGCAGTAGTCCAGGCGAGTCAGCACGAAGGAGTGAACAAGAGTCATGGCGGCGTCAATTGGCAGATTTCGCCGAATGACTCTAATCTGACGCAGTTGATAAAAGCAAGACATGCAAAGGGAGCTGACATGTTCCTCCAAGGACAGGTCTTCATCCAGAAGAACTCCCAGGTCCCGGACAACGCGTTGTACCTTCCAATGAGGAAATGCTGCTCTAATCGCCTCGAACGTGCTTGTCTCGTGCCCAGCCACATAAATTCAGTTTGATCCAGGTTCAAACTTAGCCGATTGGAGGACATCCAGATTTGCACTTGCTCCACAATTGCCAAGATTTTTGAGATACACTCCAATGCCTCAGATGGGTGGCATGTCAAGTACAGTTGGGAGTCGTCAGCATATTAATAAACCCGGGCTCCGAAAGAACAGATGATCTTTGTTCAATTAGCTGTATATAGCAATTACACTTGTAGGCCGAGGACTGAGCTTTGCAGGATGCCGAATGTCAAAGGTGCCCATGTCTGTCTGTTTGGCTATGCATTTGCATAGTTTTAGAGCTATTCACTCGAAACCTTCACCATTGGCTCGGGGAACAAAGGGCCAAAGACCTGTCTCAGGACCCCCACCAAGGAAAGTTTCCTTTTCAGTCACCAGTAGCGTATCACATGCTATATATTTGCCGACATGTGCACGTGATATCTGTCTGCCAGACCTCCTCTTCTTTAGACCGTCATGGATGGTTTGGGAGATATCGTACAGGTAGCAGTAGTTGGCCATCGTTTGCACAATGGGTATGTACTTTGTACGCATCAGTGTCTATACACAATTCCGCTTATGCATTTCCACACTTTTACAGCTATTCACTCGAAATCTTTGCCGTTCGCTTGGGGAACACCTGGAACACCCAGTAGAAGGTTGGTCTTCCTACTCTCCTAGGCCAAAAACCTGTCTCAATCAGCGCAATGCCAGGTTCCCCAGCTAGTACTCATAGTAGCTGTGTCCACCTGGGCTGAAGAGAACAATAAATGGCATCAAATAATAATGACAATTGTAAACACCTGCCACAGTCTGTCAAAAAGTTTGCAATTATATTTAAAACCAATACAAATCTAGTTTGTAACACAAATAAACTCTATAAACTCTATGAGTGGTGTTGATTGCTGGATCATTAGGCTATTATTATATAGGCCTATAGATTTTATCAGCTTATCTGAAACTTCAGTTCCTCGTCCGCAGATAGGCTTACGGAGTAATGTCGTTTGTAACTGATGATCATGAGGTTCCATGAATTTCTTACAAGTGTTCGATTCAAGGGTAGAAAGGTTGTTGTTTCTGCTCCTTTCCACATTGAAGTTACGGGCAATATTTTTGGACATGTTAGAATTAACATGCCATGGAACAGTGCCTTTTGTGAGGTTATAAAAATGCACTACATAAATGTTCAGATGAATGCATATGATAGGTAAGTTCACAGTTTAGGGATCGTCTGACGATCACATGTTCATTTGACTGGTTGCCTAGTTTGTCCTGTCTATTTCAACACAGCACACCTTCTCCTCCTCCTCCTCCTCCTCCTCCTCCATTCATCTGTTTCTCATGGCAGTTGTTTTTCTCATCCCATGACTTTTCCAGACACTTCAGGTCATTTCTGATGGTCTTCTGTCAGTTTTTTTCTCAGCCCTCCTTCCTATTTTCTTTCCAGGTATCCGTTTTGATGATCGGTTGGCTCATCCATCTTTTCCAGTAGGAAGCAAATGCCAATCTTCTTCCTGTGATAATTCTCCAATTCTCTCTGCTTGCTGTTCCATCACATCTTTTTAATATTTTGTCAGTGTGAGGAGATTTGTGGATAATTGTCTGTAACCATCTGTGTTGCATTATATTCAATCTTGTTTGCCGCTTTCCTCTTGTGTGTCAGTGTGTGGCAAGTTTCCTCTGGGGCCACGTCATAGTTAGTACTGATTTGTCTGTGGAGAAAACTTTGTACCTAAGTACAATTGATACTGTTTTTGTTGACAAATTTACTCTTCCTGACATTGAACAAGATTTCATTAAGAAATTGATACTGTTCTTTTTGCTACTTTATATATATATATATATATATATTCAACCACATTATTACAGGTCAACAGCTAAGAAAATTGAATGGCTAACACTTTGTAATTTGGTTGGATTACATATCGATGATTTACGCAAGAGCCAACCAAGCCACATGGCTTATGGCCTTGCATTGCTAGGAATCCTCATTGTAGAAAACTGAGCATAGAAAGTGACAGACTGTGTGTGCTGTGTGTTTATCGGTAAATCATGTAACAGTTAAGTTTTAATAGATTTAACTTAACACTATTGAATAGACAGAGAGGGTAATGTTAATGAAATCATCTGAACTGTATTGCAAAAAGAGCTTATACACCATTCCTACTCTCAAATTAACCATAAAAACCAATGAAGCATCATTGTGCAGTTTTCAGTGTTGTGCACGAGACCAAAACCTCGAGACCAAGACCGAGAGGTCCAAGACCAAGACCTGGTGGTCCGAGACCAAGACCAAGATCGGGTGGTCCGAGACCAAGACCAAAACCGATGCTATAAACAATTCAATATATTAAGACACTAAAACGGAATAACACGATTAAAACATTAATTTTATTGCTGAAGAATACGAATCTTAATAATGGTCCAGGAACAGTTTTACCGGCCAGTCTGAACTCTTGCGGGTTCAGCCCTTGGCTTCAGCCTGAGAATATCACACTATAAATTACTTACAGTATACGATAGGTAAATACTAAATACTTTTAGACAAGTAGATTAATGTTCCATTTCAATGACGTAGGCCTACTTGTACTCGGAATTGTAGGTCAATAGTGACTACACGTGGCTGACCACATACTTATTAGATTGTTCCAGAACCTTGATTTTGTGAAAGCAAATTTTGAAATGGCTGGTTCCGTTGCAAATGCATTTATAGCCCACAGTGACATGTTTACATAGATGGTCAACACGTCATAAATCGATAACAATCACATAGGGCCTAAACACCGGTGTCTCTAATCGAAAATAACCGACAAATATAATATTGCTCTAATACGGAAAATGACCAAGAATGCTAACCTAAGACGGAGACCAATTCCAAGACCATTCCTTTAAGACTAAGACCGACACATTCGAGACTAAGACCAAGACCAAAACCGATGGTCTGAGACCAAGACCGATGCATTTAAGACCAAGACCGCAGTTTTCCGGTCTTGAGACCGTCTCGAGACAAAGACCGCGGTCTCGAGACCACATCCCTGGCAGTTTTAGGTCGTTTGTCCTCTCTGTAAGGAACTGGTGCTTTCATTTTGATAGTAATGTTACTTGTGACCTAATCTATCATTTACTTTTCTAGCCAAACAGTAACATAATATAGGTCTATGAGTCAATTAGTCAAAAATTTTTTCAAAAGATTTGGCCATTTTATTTTTAAAAATAGTGAAGTGAAGGCCTCTAAAATGCTAATTGGTCGGGACATGGCAAAGCCTTACAATATCCGGAATTGACATTATAATGTGTGCCCAGCTCCATCCCAACATTCACTAAGTAGACTGACGATTTTACATCTTCTGCAAGACATCAGCTTTCAAATGAGAGGAGGTAGATGTGGCTTCTGATTGTACTGCTTCCAACTGATTCATTTGGTTGCACCTCCTTGTGGCCTCAGTCAGACTAATGAGCCTGGGTGAGAGAGAGAGAGAGAGAGAGAGAGAGAGAGAGCCATGGCGTTCCAGTCATTCCATTTTCTGAGTGGAGAGTGGAGTGTTGTCTTCTGCTGTAAACCTAATTCATGGCAGTGAAGCATTGACATAGCATGTCTTGTGGTGGTTCAGAAGAGTGCGTCTGTGTAAGAACCACTCCTCCATTTTCTTCATTTTTCATCTCATTTCTTCCTTCTACTGCCCATATTTCTTCTGTCTCTCTTTGACAATCCTATAAGCATTGCAGTTCCTCTGTTTGGTCCCTAAGTTTGAAGACAATGAGCTGTATTTGGCCCTGTAAGAATATTCAGTTCATTTTCAGCCAATTGTGAATCGGAATATTGAAACTTATAATATTATACATTATAAAAGTAAAACACTAAAAACTTATTGCTAGCGGATTAAATACTTGTGACGACCTCTGATATGCTTGCATTTCACTTTTACCTTTAACATCAGCTCCCTCCTCCTTTGACTCATTCCTCCTTACTAACTGTTGTTTGGAATTACAGGATAACGAATGTGGGGTAACAGTTGAAGGAAATGGAGGACCTGAGCTTCAGGAGTGGCACTTTACACTCTATGATTTTGACGACCTTGGCAAAATTACAAAAGAGGTTAGAGGTCATTCACTGCTTGGACCAATCACAGTCATGATTTGTTGATCTATTTTCTGGCTCTTTATGTAGTTTAATTGTTGGATAGTGACCTAATCAACTTCAAATCATTTGACCCTCAGACTTCAGAAACCTTAAGCAAAAGCCTGTCAAGTGTTCTGTCCATTCAACTGTTTTGGGAAATTTAGAATATTAGGGCAGTTGCAGCCATCTTACATTCTTTGTGTCATCAGTTGACCAGATAGATGCTTGACCATTCGTTGTTTGAGTGGATGGTTCAGATTCAAATTGCTTTATTTCAAAAATGATAGTTCATGAGTTCTGTTCCACTGGTTCCCTATAGCTAGCATCTCTATGAGCTAAGTGTCTGTAGTGCACTCCAAGAAATTCAGAGGATGCTTAACTTTCAGTGGAATAGTCAGATGATGGAGGAGAGATTCCAAGGCTACAAGTGACAGGGCTTTCAGGGCAGTTAGTGTTTAGCTCTACAACTCAAAACTTACAAAAGTCTTAAATTAGTTTTTTATATTTTTTTCTATTCTGGTAGAAATTATAAAACCGAAAAATCCGGCTTTTTGTTTTGTCACTGTAGATGTGTAAGAGATAGATCCGAGAGGGGGAGATAGATCCGAGGGGGGAGATAGATCCGAGAGGGGGAGATAGATCCGAGGAGTGAGATAGATCCGAGGGGGGAGATAGATCCGAGGGGGGAGATAGATCCGAGGGGGGAGATAGATCCGAGAGGGGGAGATAGATCCGAGAGGGGGAGATAGATCCGAGAGGGGGAGATAGATCCGAGAGGGGGAGATAGATCCGAGGGAGGGAGATAGATCCGAGGGGGGAGATAGATCCGAGAGGGGGAGATAGATCCAAGAGGGGGAGATAGATCCCAGAGGGGGAGATAGATCCGAGAGGGGGAGATAGATCCGAGAGGGGAGATAGATCCGAGAGGGGGAGATAGATCCGAGGGGGGAGATAGATCCGAGAGGGGGAGATAGATCCGAGGGGGGAGATAGATCCGAGAGGGGGAGATAGATCCGAGGGGGGAGATAGATCCGAGAGGGGGAGATAGATCCGAGGGGGGAGATAGATCCGAGAGGGGGAGATAGATCCGAGGGGGGAGATAGATCCGAGAGGGGGAGATAGATCCGAGAGGGGGAGATAGATCCGAGGGGGGAGATAGATCCGAGAGGGGGAGATAGATCCGAGAGGGGAGATAGATCCGAGAGGGGGAGATAGATCCGAGAGGGGGAGATAGATCCGAGAGGGGGAGATAGATCCGAGAGGGGGAGATAGATCCGAGGGGGGAGATAGATCCGAGAGGGGGAGATAGATCCGAGGGGGGAGATAGATCCGAGAGGGGGAGATAGATCCGAGGGGGGAGATAGATCCGAGAGGGGGAGATAGATCCGAGAGGGGGAGATAGATCCGAGAGGGGGAGATAGATCCGAGGGGGGAGATAGATCCGAGAGGGGGAGATAGATCCGAGAGGGGGAGATAGATCCGAGAGGGGGAGATAGATCCGAGGGGGGAGATAGATCCGAGAGGGGGAGATAGATCCGAGAGGGGGAGATAGATCCGAGAGGGGGAGATAGATCCGAGGGGGGAGATAGATCCGAGAGGGGGAGATAGATCCGAGAGGGGGAGATAGATCCGAGAGGGGGAGATAGATCCGAGGGGGGAGATAGATCCGAGAGGGGGAGATAGATCCGAGAGGGGGAGATAGATCCGAGAGGGGGAGATAGATCCGAGGGGGGAGATAGATCCGAGAGGGGGAGATAGATCCGAGAGGGGGAGATAGATCCGAGAGGGGGAGATAGATCCGAGGGGGGAGATAGATCCGAGAGGGGGAGATAGATCCGAGAGGGGGAGATAGATCCGAGGGGGGAGATAGATCCGAGGAGTGAGATAGATCCGAGGGAGGGAGATAGATCCGAGGGGGGAGATAGATCCGAGAGGGGGAGATAGATCCGAGAGGGGGAGATAGATCCGAGAGGGGGAGATAGATCCGAGGGGGGAGATAGATCCGAGAGGGGGAGATAGATCCGAGGGGGGAGATAGATCCGAGAGGGGGAGATAGATCCGAGGGGGGAGATAGATCCGAGAGGGGGAGATAGATCCGAGAGGGGGAGATAGATCCGAGAGGGGGAGATAGATCCGAGAAAGGAGATAGATCCGAGAGGGGTGATAGATCCGAGCGGGGGAGATAGATCCGAGAGGGGGAGATAGATCCGAGAGGGGGAGATAGATCCGAGAGGGGGAGATAGATCCGAGAGGGGGAGATAGATCCGAGAGGTGGAGATAGATCCGAGGGGGGAGATAGATCCGAGAGGGGGAGATAGATCCGAGAGGGGGAGATAGATCCGAGAGGGGGAGATAGATCCGAGAGGGCGAGATAGATCCGAGGGGGGAGATAGATCCGAGAGGGGGAGATAGATCCGAGCGGGGGAGATAGATCCGAGAGGGGAGATAGATCCGAGAGGGGGAGATAGATCCGAGAGGGGAGATAGATCCGAGCGGGGGAGATAGATCCGAGGGAGGGAGATAGATCCGAGAGGAGGAGATAGATCCGAGAGGGGGAGATAGATCCGAGGGGGGAGATAGATCCGAGGGGGAGATAGATCCGAGGGGGGGTGTTCATGTAATAAATGCCTCTAATCATCATTAATTTAGACTTTGAAAAAATGATGTATAGGCCTACTTGAATTGAGAGGTCATTCCATTGGTTTGTTGTAGGACATAACTGGATTGCTAAAGTCGCTTTACGATACAGTCGGTTCAGTGATTACATTACAGCAACAGGGAACAAGGGTGTTAAAGCTTCACTTGACTGTGTCACCTGACGAGGGGGTCAAGCACTCTGTGACCTCTGGCACCAAAGACAACAGTTGTGCTGTGCAGGAACATCAATGTGTCAAAGGCACCAAATCAGACAATTCTGCTCCTTTTCGATCAGTTACAGTGGGGGCGTTGTCCTCCACAAAGAAACCCTCTCGACCGACCAGATGTACGCTGGTGCACCATGGCTCTCCTCGCACTCCACACTACAAAACAGTGCCTGACAGACTGGTTCTTTCCAGCAGAGACAAAAGACCAGATGCCGCTTCGTCATCCGATAGGAAAGATGTCAATGAATTGCTGTTGACAAGACGACTGAGTTTCTCTGGTGCGGAAGGCATCATTGATGCTGCTGCTGCTGCTGCATTGGGTTCTGCACCTGGTACGAACGTACACAGACGGCAGCAGCAACGGCACCAGTGCAATGGAACAACGAAGAGACTATCACAGTTTGACGAAAGACAGTTGGCTCACTTGATTCAGCAGAATATGAATCTCAATGACCAACATCAGCATCACTCAAGGCGCACAGGGTAAGCACAGCACGAAGATGACATGTTGCCTTTCTTAGGTTCACATCTGAAAGACATTTTAAAAGCAACCTTCTCCTTGCTTAATGCCTCTCTGTAGAACCTTCTCTGAAGCAAAGCTGAGGAGTTGGATGGTTCTTAAATGAATAATTATGCCATTAACTATGCTGATGTCTTCTATGTCTTCCTCGGTCCTCTCGCTTCTATGCTATATTGTTTAAATGAACTTCATTGACTCCATCACAAAGTTTGCATACAATTTAAAGTCGTTATTCGAATCTTCAAGGCTCGTCGGGGTCTTGCCCCAAAATACCTGGTCGACGTAATACCTTTTGGCCTCGTTCACCTTCCTTCCACTGTCCACTACGTTGGTCCAATAGACTTGATCTGTTGGTTTCCCGTTCTAGAACTGATATATGGCTCAGTCTCGATCCTTTGCTTCAATTGGTCCTTCTCTCTGGATCGCGCTTTCTCCTTCTGTTTGCTCTACAATTGGATGGTCGCTCCTCTTCTTTCCTTGCAGGGCCTTGAAAGGTTCAACCTACTAAAGGCATTTTACCAATGCTAAAATATAATTAAACTACCAGAAGTTAAAATATCCTGTGACCAGAGGAAAGCATATGTATGAATGTATGTATCTAATTAAGAGGAAACTCAGTAATGAAAATGATCATAGAAGGGAAGATGGAAGGAAACGCGTAAGAGGAAGACCGAGATGCCAGAGGGATACAGGAGGCTTAAAGAGAAGGCGCAGAGGAGAGAGGAATGGCAACATAGAACATTTGAACCTCCTTGAAAAAGGCAGAGAACAAGAAGAAAGAAGTATGTAACTATGTCTGTTAGCCCTATGTTAGCCCCAGTCGTGACAAATTTTTTGCTGGCATCTTGGAAAAGCTCAGAATCATGACCAAGGTAAGGGGTTTGCGCAATCTGGATGACTATAGCTGTGATCTTCCTGACCCTTCCATGCACCCATTCCCTAACTCTACCTCCCTTATCTTCACAATCACATCCAATACCTCTGTCTACAAACCTTGGTATTACCTTGGATTCACATTTCTTCTTCTCTAGTCACATCTCCAACTTCTTGCGCTGTCCCCCATGTTCGATTTCAAAACTGCCTCAACATTACTTCTTTCATTGTGCACTGAACCTACAATTCCCTCTTCCTCAGCATCCACACAATACTAGCATCTGCAACTTAATCAAAACTCACTAGCCCTGGCCGTCACCCTAACGCCCAAGCGTCACATCACTCCTATCCTCAAATCACTCCACTTCATGGCTAAATTACTCCAAGTTCACAAGGTCCATATGTCTTCCATGTTGTTACTCTATCACTGCATAAGATTTTCTATGTTACAGATGGCATGAAGAGAGATGGATACATTTTAACAGTACATTCAGAGCTCCAAACAATTGGCAAACATGGCGGAGTCACACAAACTGTAGTTTGAAGTTAATACTGCTTGCAGAATCAGTTATTAATTTATGATAATTTTCATTTGATTTCAAACTGACAAACCAAAGCACGATAAAAAACATAGCATGAAAGAATGATGACAAGTTATTACAGAAATGTAACTGTCGTCATTAAGTTATACATCAAATTTAACTAACGTGGTGTTGGTTAAATTTGATGTATAACGTAATGACGACAGTTAGCGAAAGAAGGACTAGCAAACCGTAATGTATCTTCTTTATGTGTTTTTTTTCTGTTTGAGGGGTGATTTTGCAGACACTTGTATTGTGGTTCACTGTTGTTATTACCAGACGTCTGTTGCATTCTTTTCAGACGTCACCAAAGTATATTTATGAATAAATCTCAGGCAAACAATCCATTGTCAGCGGATAGGACTTGTACAAATAGCGGTGCCAACGAATGTACAAATGAAGAATCTGCTCAGCGCAGGAACTACTATTTGGATTTAGCTGGTATAGAAAACTACACGACTTCTCAGACTCATGAGATCGTTTCATCCACTCGTCCCAGTTGCAGCATCTTTAGTGCTGAGAAGGAAACGAAATCTCAGAGGAGACCAGCAAAGTGTAGGTCGAAACAGATCAACTCAGCTGTAAAAGATTCTGAACACTGCAACTCCGCCAGAACGGATGCACATGGGGCTGGCACAATTTGTGAAGAGAATGAAACGGTTTCATGCAATGTTTTTATGACGACAGGAGGAGAAGAATCAAGAAGTCATTTTGGTTTATCACCTCCTCTCAACCATAAATTTCCTGCCACGCAGTCAAACCCAGGGCCAAACGATTTAGAGACAGTTTCATCTTCGCACTATCATCGACGCCATCGCCATCGAGAGAAGAACCAAAGCCGCGCCATGAAACAGGTGGCCGAGTGGATTGAAAAGGAACACATCTGCCACAAGAAGAGCGAGAAACGGGTGGTCGTCGTTCAGCGACACGAACACCATCATGTTCACGAACACTTTCATCATCACTTTCACCACTGTGGCCACACTTGAGCTATCGCAAGGACCACATCTAAGCGCTTTTGCTGCCTATTTGCGTTCGTCTTTCGAAAGTCACAGAATGCCTGCGAGACCCAATTCGGGCATTCCCCTTCACCCAATACATCCACCCTTTGCCTCAACTAATTGCTCTTACCTGCAGAACTGTCTACTGGACGAACTAACAACTCTTTGGATTTAGCTGCACTATTGAAAACTGCACTACTTCCATCAGCTGTTCATCATAAATGCAGATGCCGCCATCTTAAGATAAATATTTTGCCAATGATTCAGTCTATGATGCACTAAACATTTGCATGAAGTGTTGCCTCACCATTTGTGGGTTAAGAGGGTGGGTGGGTGGGTGGGTGGGTATTGAGTAGTCCTCTCCCTTGCTGTATCATCATCATCATCATCATCATCATCATACCAGTGACAGTGCTTGTGCAGTCAGTTCACTCATTAAAGCTGATTCTGCAAAGAAGAACAGCAGGATTTGAACTTCTGACCTCACTGAGAACCATCGTAATATTATATTAGCAGAGACTATCTATATGAGACACTAATAGTCACACTAAGATGATTAGCTTTCATTGTAATTCTGATCACTTGCTGACATGGCATCTAAAGAGCAATCAAAGCAGCTTCTGATGGTATCACAACAAAATCTGAAGAATGAAGAAATGGATTTCAACTGCTAATGAAATAGAAGTAACTTTAGTTTCTTTCTAAGGTTTAATATTGTTAGCATCCATGAAAAATAGTGGATGTAGAGTGCATGAGCTGGAGACTGATGTGCAGTTTCTGAGAGGAATTCTGGTGACAAACAGTCTTCTAGCAAAAGAATAAAAAAAGCAATAGTGTTTGTTTGCTGTGATTATGCCCATGTGTAGAGGAGGAGGAGGAGGAGGAGGAGGAGGAGGAGGAGGAGGATGGTGGGCTGACCAACTGCTGATATTATATCCAATAAATAATGTATATCTGTGTATTCATGTGTGCAACTTACTGTGTATCTGCATGTACAAGTGTTCTAGGTGTGCATTGGTATTGTGCTTAAGTGCCAACTGAAAATCTGTACTCACCTCTGATCAATGTGCCTATCGATGAATTCATCTGTGTTTCATGTGAAGTTGACTGGGATGCTCATTGTCTACCTACCTCACATGGGCAACGTAGACAAGTTTAATCATGTGACATATAATCGAGTATTTATAGTATCTCTGACTTTATTTCTTTGGCCTGACCTGTGATTTGGCTGCTGCACTTTATTCAATCAATTCCGCTATAGTGCAGCTGTTGTCAACTCTAGCAATCTGCTTAATCAGAAGACAGGTTTATTAAGACTTTGCCAATGAGCAATTGCTTAGAAGTGGGAACAAATGCAACTCGTCATTAAAGTGCTATGGACATTTAGTCAATTTCTTCAGAAGTCTTAATTTACAATCAGATTCTAAAAGTTATGTCTTTACAGGTTTCCATAATATTTCTGACCAGTTTTTTTAAGAACATACACAGAAAGAACTTTTAGCACATAAGGCTCACGAATAGGTCTAACTCTCAAAAGCATGCTTGTGTAATTAATTTAAGGTGTGTTTATTAGTTAAATACATGCACAACTTTAATTTTTTTGTGACATCGGTAGATTAAGGTCTGGACAGAATAGAATCGCTCATCAACTCTTGGCTAAGAAGCAATTTAACATTGTACTAGCAATGAGTAGAATTGTGAAAACTCTCATCTAAATTATTTTGCTTTTCTTGGAAAGTACCTGCAGAGATTTGGTCAAGATCATCGCCAAATGACTATGATCTTTGGCTTTGAGATTCGTTCAATTTTAGGGAACTATTTAAATTAGGATATTCATATTTATTATGGCCTTATTTTTTTACACTTTTTAATAGACATGCCCTTATTATGTTGCACCTTGTTAGCGCGGCTTTTTTTGGCCTGATTTTTATATTGATACCTGCACTGATCACTATAAGTTTATTTGTTTGTGAAGTATGAAATTTCACTAGTTCTTTTAAATTTGTGAGCATCACATGACTCATTTGGGGTTCAGGTTCTGCTCTGATATCCAATAATTATTAAACACAGTTTTGAAAAAAGTAAAATGTCACCCTTCCCCCATTGTTGCCGACTAAGGCTATATGCATAGTGCAAAAAATTTGCTAATGTTTGTAGTTTTATCAGTGTTGTTGAATGTCTAAACATTTTATCGCTGGTCTGAAGTTTTCCCTTTTGAGAACAGCTTTGTGAACAAATTGCTGAACTTTTGAATACAGGTTTTGCATTGTTGGAAAGTCTTCCAGTTTACAGATATTATCAATAAATACTCAATTAATTGTAAAGTGTTGCTAAACTTTATGGCAGTGGTTCTCAACCTTCTTCAGAGCAAGGAACCATCACTAAAATGTCATCCTGTAAACAGCAACTGGCATTAATTTTACTTGTTTTTTCGGGTTAGTTGGACTTACACAAGCCAAGTGAAATAAAAGAGGGTAAAAAGGCAAGAATGTTTAACAGAGTGAAATGCTGTGGAGAAGTCAAGAGAGATTATTGAGACATATTCATTGCATCTTAGAAGGAGTTGTGTATGGTGCATGATTGATATTATGGCTGCAGAGGGTCTTTAATCAAATTGATTCGAGATGAGAGATTCTAAGGGAGGCTGCGTAATTATAGGGTACGGTAAATAAATCTATAAACTATTTGTTTATCGACTAACCTGGAAAGAACAGGGAGGATGGAGATTGGGCAAAAGTGAGCTTTCTGAGAGGGGTTGTTGGTCTTAGTTTTTGGCCAGATGATTGCAGGTTTTCATTGGGATAGGAATGAGAGATCAATCAGAAGGAAGAGAGGTAATGAAAGACATGTGCATTGAGTCTAAGGAACCAAACAGGCAGGTTGTCAAATCGAGTGGCAGTAAGTGGAGTAAGGCAGTAAGTGGTCGAATAAATAGAAGAGTTGGTATTTATCAATGAAGGGTTGTTTGGGGAAGCTGAGAGTCAAAAAATGAGGTAACCAACATTTCATTATTACTACACTCCGTCTCACTCTTCAATCACTCATTTCCAAAACCACAATCGAGTCACCTTCAGATCATGGACGTCATTTGAGGGGAACACGGGGCATTTTCCCCACGAATTTCCTGAGTTAGATTATAGTGCGTGCAAATTTCCATACAAAGTTATAATTTAATTGCCATATAAATAATAAATCTCCTACCAAAAGATTTAACTAATCAAATCTTTTGGTACCACTGAAAACGCAAAAACGAAACCAAAACAAATTTAAAACAAGAAGGAGAAACAATCCCCTTGTCTCCAGAAAAATTCTTGCTAGCCCTCCTCTGAAAAAATTGCTGAAATTATGTCCATGCTTCAGATGCTCCCTCTCCTTTACTCATGACTCTTCTCCTTCTGTCCACACATTACATACGCAGCGAGGGGGAGGGGTTTCGAATTTCGGCGGTTTTGCGTATGGGTGCGTATGGTGGGGGGGGGGGTCCAGAAAATATGTACGTATGCTAATATAATTGTCTAATTATGACGTACACGATATGAAATCAGAACTGTAAACCCAATCACAGATCTTGCTTAATCAATTTTATGTAGCATTAAAGCTTTAAAATGTTAAAATGTTTAAATGTATTGATAGTGTATTATTTCTTCATAACAGTTAACAAATTTAAGCTGTTAAATCTGATGCTTAACAAAAATAAATAGCTCGTGGTAAAATCAATGTCTTATAGATATCTTAGCTATTTATCAAAATACGAAATGTACGCAGTGCAACAGAGGGGGTCCGAAAATCCGATTTCCTTGTGTATGTACTATATGGATGGTCCCTAAATGTGATAGAAACACTCACTTCCCAACAAGCAGCGCAAACTCAGCCCTATACCGGTCTCCAAGGAGTCTAGGATCTGCCTCCTTGCTGAAAGACTGCGCATCTGCATTGATCCAGCACAGTTATCCCGTCATTACCAAAATGATCAACCCCTCTTCTACTGGCAATTTCCTTCTACTCTTCAAACATTCTTTAGTCACTCAACTCGTCAAGAAACCATAAAGAAATCATTTAATCCTCTCTAACTATCGACCTATCATTCATTTCTAAACTAACCGAACGAATATTCCTGTCCCAGAACAATGACTACCTGACTTCCAACTCACTCATAAATCCACACCAGTCTGGTTTTACCAAGTGGGACTCAACCGAAACCTTTCTCACTTCCCTCTACAGTAAGTATACGCTTACGACACCCAGTTATTCATTTCTTTCTCTCCAACCAGCTTCTCCAACTCAATTGATCATCTTCTCCATGTGATTCATCACCCAAATCTCATCCTGGATTACCTCAAATTTCTTATGCCTGAGCCACTCCAAAATCTAATTCATACTGATTGGCCTCCGTGAGCAACTCAAGAAAATTCCTCGTCCCTCTATTTCCCTCAACCTGGAATCTGCATCCACCCACACATTCACTGCAAATTCTTCGGTCGGCAAGTTATAATATAAATATTGACCAAACCTTAATTATCACATCACCCATCTTTCCCGCTCTTGCTTCACGCATATCGCAAAATCCACCCTATCTTAGACTTCAAAACTGCATCTACGATCTATAATAAATTTAATTATAGTTCATGCAAATCTGGACTAGCTAGGCCTACTGCATATTGGTCCTCAGCCTACTCAACACAGATATCATCCAAATAAACCACCTCCAAGCCATTCAGAATGCTCTCGCCTGTGCTGTCACCAAAACCCCATGCATTACGTATCACTTCTGCCCTGAAATTACTCCAGCGGCTCAATATACCTGAACAAATTGAATACAAAGTCACTAACCTACAACACATTCCAATTCTTCAGGGTCCACATATCTCCGTCAGTTGTTTACGATTCAACCACATCGTTCAACTCGATAACACATCATAACTCCTCCACCCTCACGCAGCCCCACCCTTCCGACACCTTGATCATCACTTAAATTGCCAATCGCTCCATAACCACTGCTGTCCCGCATCTTTGGAGTTAGTTGCAGTTTCACGAGGTTGTGTGATAACAAAGACCATCAGCGTCGCCATTCTCCTTTCTCCAGACTTGGGACTGGCACGTGCTGGACTCTCGCACTGTTACGCCTTGCCGTCACGTCATCACTCAAATTTTCAAATCGCTACATAGTCCCGCATCTTTGGGACAAGCTCCCTCCAGAGGTGTAACAAGGTTTTGAAAAGTGGGGGCATAATTTAAAGAAAAGTGCGTCCCGCTTGTTACACCTCTGGCTCTCTCCAATTTTAAGATACTTCCAATCCTTCCTACGAACTCGCCATAAGCCTCACCTCTTAATTGCTATCTCCCCTCAGGTTTTTCACTCAAAACTAAAAACTACATTTTCACAAATCTTATTTCCCCTCCCTCGTTGTTTCAACCCCAAACACCATCTAGTGACTGTCTGCCTGTCTGACTCTCTACAGTCTTCTTCTTCCTCTCCTTTGTATCTTCTGAATATGGTAGATTTACAAAACCGTATCCTATACTCTGTGGAGTAATTTTTGAGTTCCGGTTGCAATTTTCGTTTGTATATTTACAGTTTATCAGGATGGTGCTCATCCGTATAACTCTTCTTAAGTTCTATTCTAAGATGGTGCTAATCTGTTGAGTGTTGTACGATGTCTGGGACTTAGCTTTATTGTTTGGGCGCTGTATTTTTTCTGGAGATTGCGATTTAATAATGGCTAACAATGAAATACATGCTTGTTTTGAGGTACATTATTTCCAGTAAGCTTTGGTTTGTTTAGTTTAGGTTTTAGCGCCTGTGAATAAGCTGGTTTCCGCGATTTCGCTTTAAATGTACTTAAATGAAAATGGGATTGATGAAAAGAATTATACTTAAGTAGAAGCTGGATTGTACGGAATTCAGGGGGCAGATCGTTCCAGAGATGTAGTGCAGCGTTGGATATGTCTCGGTTGGAGAATTTGAGATGAGAGGTGAGTAAGGGTGAGACTGGATGACGATCGTGTAGAGCGGGCTGGCTGCAAGGCTTGGGGTGATTAGTGACTTTTACTTATCGCGATTAATAGGCGTCAATTAATCGATTAGTTCGATTAATTGATTAATCGATGAGTAGGCGATTAATTGATTAGTAGGCGACTGTTCGATTAGCTCGATTGTTCAATTAGCTCGATTGTTCGATTAGCTCGATTGTTCGATTAGCTCGATTGTTCGATTAGCTCGATAAGTAATATCACAACTCGTGTTATTGACTACAGTGGCGTAGCGAGGCAAAGTGCCGCCTGGGGCGAAGGTACAAAATACCGCCCCTATCTATTTTTTTCATATCGTCCTTGTTATGAATGCGCCGTTAAATAAATTGTATCTGTCAATTTTTTCCATCAGTTTATTTTTGTGCATATCCCGGATATCCACAAGCGGTGGAGATAGGCATGGGACTATGGCACCCCTAAAATTTGGCGCCCTAAGCGGCTTCTTATGTCACCTATGCCAGGAGCCGGATCTGATATACTTGGCACAAAAAAGAATTTAGACATTATTATTATTACTATTTTTTGCATTCTATAGGTGTGAAAGTAATGGCGAAATTAAATTAACTAGCGTCCTCTTTCCATTAATATAATACAGACTTGCAGCGGACAAGATCATTTGCGTTGTTTTTTTATATTCATTATTTTCATCTAAACTTGATTTCAACTTAGGTCTACCAGCTATATAGGCCTATATCTACACTAACTTTGGTTATAAATGAAAATAATTTATTTTCTGATTTTTTTCTACTGTGTACGTTTTTCAGATTTAATTGCCTGCGTTTAGCAGAATTACCCAGAAAGTCGCCTAGGGTGCCAATTTATACGGGTGCCGAAGTTTAGGGATAATATGGTTATATTTTCAGGAATAAAATTTTATGATGATACAAAAAGAAACAGACTAGGCACCGTGAGGGTCGGTTTGGGTCAGGTTAGTTGTTTAGGGTTAGTGTTACGGTTAGTGTCGTTTTTATACATATATATATATATATATATATATATATATGCACAAAGATCTTTCGGACACAGAAGTCATTTTTTGGTGCGTTTTTAGGCCAGACTTTCGGCCACAAAAGCTCCACACTTTTATATCCGGATGCCCTTCCTGACCCAAGCCCTCTTTCGGACGGGACCTGCCCGCAACTTCGCAAGACTCGAGGGCCTCAGACTTAGTTAGAAGGGCAACCTGTAAGGCTGTATGTGGCTGTGCGACACAGGTGGCTTTATTACCACCCACGTGACGTCCCACAATACCCTGCTAGCAGCCTGCCTAGCACTGTCGCTGTTGGCCTGCGTCAAGACGATTCAATTTCCTATATCGCAACTGGCCTAAATATATATTCGTAAAATTCCACTCTATATATATATATATTCGCTATATGTGGACGCATGTGATACAGCAGCTCCGACGCACAGGTGTTACAGCTTTGCATCACAGAACAATCTAGCTAAGCGTAAGTCGAATAATCGAGCTAATCGTACTAATCGAGCAATCACGATTAATTGATTATTAGGCGACTAATCGAGTTTTATTTTGACCCGCAATAAATCGATTTGTAAAACTTGATTAATCGATTAATTTGCCACAGCCTACTGGCTGGATGGTGAAGAGTTCGTGAAGGTATTTTGTCTGGGAGTATTGTAAGGGTTTGTAAGTTAACGAGCACATTCAGTTACTTCGAACTGAATTCGCTCTGGGATTTTTAGCCAGTTAAGTGATTTCAGGATTGGAGTGATGCGATGATGCTTGGGCGTTCTGGTGACGGCTCTGGCTGATGCCCAAGGCAGGGTGAAACGCTAATCTAGGACAAGGTCAATCTGAGAGACATCAGCCTCTTATGGTGGATAAGCAATTTGAATGAATTAAGTTTTCAGTTAAGATTGAAGTGACACAAGTGACTGAAGAAATTGCACAGACACAGGAGGAGAGTTCCAGAAAGTAGACTTGGCAGCAATTTCTATTATTAACTTCTTTGTATTTCTCTGTTTAAATTGATGCAGGAGTTAATTTTAAATTCGAACAAGAATTCGGTCAGAATTAGTTGCATTTTCAGCTGATTGCATTTTCAGCTGATTGCAGAAAATGAAAGATTCCGAAGACGATTACACAGTTTGGCGAAAGAGAACAAAGAACTGAAAGAGAAGCTGAGCTGTTTTGAAGAAGAGCGGAAGATTCAGATTCTTGTTAAACAGTCTGTTCGCACTCGGTGGTAGGTGCTACAAAGTCAATACATATGCCAAACAAATCCTACCACATTCTGTCTGTTATTTTATCATTATTATTAAGAAATGTTTAATATGTGCAGTCACACACAAGTGTGAATCTCATGCATGGTTAGTCAGCTGCAGCTAGTAATGCAATCAGACATAAGATGTATGAAAGCCAGTGAGAATCAATGAGTTCTAAGGTTTTTTGTAAAGGAAAGAAATGAGTTTGAGCTTCAAAATGTCTCTTCCATTTCTTTTATTGTTCAGATATGATGTCCTACAGTGTGTTTGCAAGCAGTTCAATAAAGTATTTACTTATTTATATAAATACATTGCAGTGTCATTTAGTAATGTACCAGATGAAACTGTTACATTGTAATGCATACACATTGGACACTGCGTTTGGCGCTGTTGATGTTCCAAGAAAGATATTCATTAGCAGTGGATCTCTGGGTTGTGTCCATTGTTTGACTTTAATTAACAGGCTCTGCATGTACCGTACAACCACAACCTCCTTTTCAATGCAGAACACAACCCATCGCAGCCATCTACATCGAACCCACCAAACAAACTCTCATGTCGTGTCTGTGGAGATACAATTATGAGCTTATAAGTTAAAAGCAGGATGACTGCATCATTGCAAAGACTTTAAGTGCACCAGTTGAATGCATGCCATGCAGTGTGTACTTGCTGGATTGTTTTTATTTTGAGGAATTTGATTGATCCTTGGTCTAATGTTGGAAGAACACTATATGAGAATTTATATATTCTTTCAGTTATCTTCAGAAGAATTGCCACTCCTTTAAACTGAATTATTAATATGCTCTGTCTGTGGAAGCCATATATCTTCTCATAGCTTGGAAGATGTGTGTTTGTGCAGATACCAGATGGAGATTGTGTTTCTTTTCCACAATAACTGATCTGTTGTTTACGTTGTGCTTGGTTGACAGCATCGAGACTCAGACAGAACCCTTCAGAGGGGGAGGCGTTTGGGTGAATCGCTTTTCTGCTACAAAGCCAGTCAAGAAAACGCAATTGGATCAGGACCAACTGAGCAAGTGTGTGCTTCGTTTGCCTCATTTCTC
Organism: Bimastos eiseni; assembly: GCA_959347315.1. Lineage (NCBI taxonomy): Eukaryota > Metazoa > Annelida > Clitellata > Crassiclitellata > Lumbricidae > Bimastos > Bimastos eiseni. The sequence goes on from OY365817.1 coordinate 5,636,475, forward strand.
TGACTGTACTGGACTATTGGAGTTGGAGCTTTGTGGTTTCAGCTAATTTTGGCACAAGATGCAGAGAGAGAGAGAGAGATCTGTTGGTTGGCTGCTCAGTAAGATCTGCTTAGCATGGACTGGCATCTGGTCACCTTGGTGCTTTCCTCTGTTTTGAAATGCCAGATGTCCATTTAATTTGTTACTGATAGCACTGATTTGGGTCAGGAGTGCCTCTGGAGTGACTGAGTGGCACTTTATAAAGTTTCAATTGCAATTGCAATTAGGGATGAATCGAAACTCTGCTTGACCCAAGTTTCGCAGTACTCCGGATTACTAGGACAAACAATGGATCCAAGTATTTATCTTTCCAATTTTGTGTTTTGAAACAAAAATTGGATTGTTTAATTGACAAAATTGACATAGCGAAAACACAATTTTGTTATTTACAAAACGACAATTGACCTAACTAAAACACTGCTACTAGTAGTGCTTACTAGTTACAACTTCCTAGTGTAAACTAAGGCAAAACTAAATAAATCATAAAAGTTGTGCAAACTGCCACTCTAAAAATCAAGTATTTTATGCGACTTTTTTAAATACTCAAAACTTGGACTCTGCAAAACTGAACTCATAATACCGGTTACTTGGACTCTGCAAGTAATTCAGATTCGGTTGTTTCCTAATTGCAATAAGTGAGCACTGGTCCTGTTGTCAAGATTGTCATAGCCCTGGTTGTGGATGGGTTTGCCAGCAAGTTTATAATAACATCTATTCAAATGAGATTGATGCACTAATTTCTTCCATTAACATTCTATTTTCAGTTCTGCTATTATAGAAGGGACTTTCTTATAATAGAGTCGAAGGTGTGTCATCATTTACTGCTAGTTATGATCAAAGGTGCTCTGTGCGTTGTCTGTGATGCAGCCGTTAACCTGTTGAGTGTGGCACTCTTTCATTTACAAGTTTTCATTTTATGACTTCTTCAGACTCACTGTTCAGCATACAAATCTTCTGAGACAATACGACCAGCAAGTCAAGTCCAGCTTAAAACACCTCGACGAAATTTCTTCACTAACGGTATGATATAAAAAAATTAGTAGGATATTATCGCCTCTAGGGTCCTTAGTATTCCTATCAATTGGTTTCTGAGTATTTTAATTTTATTATGGGATTCGTTCTTTGTACTGACTTTACGATGGATGAAGCTGATATTGAAATGATTGAATAATGTCGTTGTCGATACTTTGTTTGTTATGTTGACATATGAAGCCTTCATCGGAAGAACTGCAGAAGTCAATTTTTGGTTTATTGATATATTCCCCCAAAATTTTTTGGTTTTAAAATTTTTAAAGTATACAGATATAATATCTGTAGACTTTAACAAATTTTTAAAGTATACAGATATATTATATCTGTAGATTAAAAAAAATTTGGGGGGATATATCAATAAACTGAAAATGGACTTCCGCGGTTCTTCCGATGAAGGCTTCATATGTCATGTCACATTGTCATCGTCGCTTCGTGACGGTTGACTACATGAGTGGGAAAGTGATGTCCAATGCTTTCTGTCTCATACGATGTTCATTAAGTTTGTACCTCTTAAACCAGTCCATGCCATGACATTGTCAAACCAGCAGATTCTGGGTCTTCCATGACTTCGGCTTCCTTCCACTATATCCAACATTACACTGTTCTCAATACTGTCTTTAGGCTGTCTCACGATGTGCCCGAAGTACCGCAGTTTTCTAGATTTGATGTGGCCCAACAGTTTGCTGTCAACTTTTGCCATTTGATACACTTGTTCCGTGGTCACCATTGCTGTCCATGGAATTCTGAGCAGTGTCCTCATGCACTTGTTCTCAAATGCTTGTTTCTCTTCTTCTTCCTTTATTGTTCACGCCTCACAACCATATGTTGCTACTGGCCACGCCAAGGCCTTCATGAGTCGCAGGTTGGTTTTAGTACTGACTGATTTATTTTTCCAGATGCTTACCAACTTAAACATGACTGACATTCCCATAGCTAATCTTGATTTTACCTCACTCGCGCAGTCCCCGTCCTTCGATACTCTGTTCCCCAAGTATGTAAATGAGTCCACTTGTTCCAGTTTGTATCCATCCACTTTGATCAAAAGTGCGTCATTAGTTTTGTCTTTGCTACGTTAATCAGCATACTGTATTCTTTTGCTGGTATTTCAACACGTTGCACCAACTCCTGTAAATCTTCAGGTGAAGTGGCCAGTAGCACGATGTCATCAGCATATTATTATAAAGTTGTTAATAGTCTTCCCTCCAATTCTGAATCCCTTGTGGTAGCCTAGTAGTGCTTTTCGCATTACCTGCTCTGCCAGAATGTTAAACAGGCTTGGGGATAAATTACATATATAAATGAATATTGTCTGCACTATAATTGATGTACTATAGTATACAATACAATACAAAACGACTGTATTTTGATATTGCCCTTCTTACAATTAGTTCCTCGACGGCGCAGCTGCAATTGTAATGCATAGCATTCGTGCGTGAAGGACTTGCTCAAGGTCCCTCCCTACACAGTGACTTCTTGGAAGAGGATCCGACCCGAAATTTCTGTTACAGGCCGACCATTTTAACCAATCGGCCACCTTGCCACACTATGAATATGGAATGTCACATGTAAATATGATATAGAAAGTTTAATACTATTGTTGATGGGATGCTCTGTATATACTATGAATAAAAAAAATGAGGACAAACAAACATGAACATATTATTTTTTATGACCAAAAGAATAATGAGTGTTTGTCCTTTGAGACGAGTTAAACCAGTTTTGTTTTAGTTTTATATGAAAATTTTATAGTTTTATATTGCCAACAACAGAACCTTCATGGTAAAAGAATCAAGAAAATGAAAGCAGAAAAGAACTCACCTTGTAACCAGTCATATTTTAGTTCAAGAAATCATTTTTGTTTTAGTTTACGATTGTCTAATCTTTCGATCTTGTTTTAGAAAACCACAATAAATCAGACCCAGGTCATTCATTATCTATGAGTTATTAGGAATTATGCTTATCTTCTAACCCATTGAAATTTAGCCTAAGAAAAGCTCGCATTCCCAAAGATTATAACATCCTGTTGTATCTGCCTGCTGTTAAAGGTCTACATAAAGAAAAGATCCTTTCAACATTAGCCTGGAAGGCAGGAGCTACGACAAGATCTTCAACTAGAAAAACTATAATGTTGGACAAATCATCCTTTGCTCGGACTAGGATCTAGAGGCATCGTCTCCACTATACTTTGTCACCTCTGATAAATATCTATCCATTTCTTCTTGGATATTTTTCCCATTGTGATATCAACATTATGTCTACTTAGTAGTTATATGTCTCGTCCATTCAACTTTGCTGTCAGAAATTTGAATTTTTTAATGCTCCAGATCCTCATGCTTCATCTTGGATTTGACTTGAATTAGCGTGGAAGGAAAGAAATTGATACTTGTAATTTCTGTAGTTTTCGTTCACGATTTCAATTTAGTTTTAGTTTTTATTTAGTTCTGCAGAAATCTTTTCCATTTTTATTTAGTTCTAGTTGTTACTTTCCTTCTAGTTTTCGTGAATGATCACCAATTCAATTTAGTTCTAGTTTCGTGAACGAAATTAACACTGCTTGTCACCATGTGCTGTCAGTTCATTGAATCATGCAACCATCATGATTAACCTTCTCCATTTCTTTCTTTCCAAAGTCGCATCTCTTAATTCCTTCACATTCATTCCGGTTTTTCTGGTATCTCATCCATCCATAGTTTTCTTCGGCGCCCTCTTTCCTTCCTTCTTTCTCCACATGCCAGCATCATTTCCTTTTCCAGTCCATATGATCGCATAACATGTCCAAAGAGCCCCAGCTTCCTTCTCAATGCTGTTTGTTGTAACATTTCATCATTCTCAACTCCAATCTCCTTACGCACACCTTCATTCGTCTTTTTCTCTGTCCTCGATATTCTCTGCATCTTCCTCCATATCCACATTTTGCATGTGTTGATCTTTTTCTCCATGTTCTTTGTCATTGTCCATGTCTCACAGCCATATAGTACTGTATGTGGGGAAGATCATTGCCCTCCCTAGCCTTTTTGTTTCTATGCTCACATGTTTGTCCTTCCATATCTTTTCCAGTCCATTCATTATGGCTTTCCTATCACCACCCTTCTTTTTATTTCTGAGTCACATTTTCCCGCTTTTTCTATTAATGATCCCAGGAACATGAAGCTTGTTACCACCTCTATTTCCTCTCCGTCTATCTCGAAACTGTCCCAATCAACTGTTCTCATTATCTTTGTCTTCTTTATGTTGAAATTGAGGCCTGCCTTCTCACTTTCTCTCTTCAGTCTTCTTATCAGATTTTCCAGATCTGTATTCTTCCCTGCCAGTAGTATTGTGTCATCCGCATATCTTAGATTATTCAATGTCCTTCCTGCTATCTTTACTCCTTCAGTTGCCTCTTCCATTTCTGCCCTCCTCATTATCCTTTCTGCATACAGGTTGAAAAGAAATGGGGACAGGATGCACCCTTGCCTCACCCCTTTCTTGATTTTAAATTTATCTCCAAATTCTGTTCTTATCACCGCCTCCTGGTCTTCGTACAATTCCTTTAGTAGCTGTATCAAGTGTTTTGGGTTTTGGAAAAGAACTAATACTCAAAAAAGAGCTGTCAGGTCAAAAAGAAGAAAGACAAATGGCTAAATGAATAATTATGCATGTGTAGATATAGATATATTATAGATATCTCTAGATATATTAGAAGATATAGATATATATAAGTATAGGATGTATAGATGTATGTATGTATAGGATGTAAGTATAGAATAGTATGAATGATCTTAATGTTATGAAAGATCTACAACAAACAACTCCCAAATATTGCCATCTCAGCAACATATCAGAAACAATCAACAACAAGAAAACAGAAATAAACGCATTACTATGTTATATGAAAATGAACTAAAATCCATCAAAAACTTTAATCATGTCAGCATCCTATGTTGCTATAAGATGTCGTTGAACATTGGAATTATATATATTATATGTATATATATATATTATATATATATTGTCAGTATCAAGATATGAGAAGGCAAGACTCGTTGTTTTTTTCAAAATTATATTAACTATAATGTTCTAATGCTTGGCTAACAAAGAAACAAAGAAACTTCGCTCAAAAATTAATTATACATTACCCGTCAACGAGACGTAGCAAAGCCGACGACGACATCGATACAAACGAGTGTCTTCCTTAGCAGCAGGAGAAGACCTTAAAAGTCGTCGTAAGTAACTTAACTAGTTACACTGGAAGACATGCTTGCTTGAAATACGCACGAGACCCTTGTCTCAGACAGCCGGCAACCAAAGTAAGCCTACACCCAAGAACAAAGCAAAGCATACTTCCCCGATCCCTACGACGTAGTTGCTTATATCAACTACGACACTCCTTCTCACAGAGTAAGGCCCACTCACATACAGGCAGAGACAGACAGTTGGAGACGGTACAACAGCAGAAGTGTTAGATCCGAGCCTCCAAGGGTACTATAACCCAAGTAGTGCCTATTGCAAGTATGATTCCTCTACACCTATGGAATGCGCACGGCGAGTATCTAACAATATATATATGTTTAACTGCATCTAATAGCATGTGAGTTTCAATTGTTTAGATGAAAGTTTTGGAGTTGGAGCAGAAATTGGCTGATGTCCAGTCTAAGCGGAAGGAGTCAAGGACTGAGAAGAAGTCAGAAACTGTGAAAACAGGCGACAGATGCGGAGGATGCTCATGTCCAAATTCAGCAGCAGAAACTCTCCAAACAGGTCGTTCAGTCCATTCATTCAGTTGTACAGAACATGTAGGATTGAATGTCTCATCTATGTGTTGTACGATAATTACCAATTGTAATTGCACACATTTATATAGCACCAGTGCACAGGGATGTGGTCTCAAGACCGGAAAACTGCGGTCTCGGTCTTGGTCTCGAATGTGTCAGTCTTGGTCTTGGACCATCGGTGTTGGTCTCGAATGCGTCGGTCTTGGTCTTAACCCATTTCCGCCTGAATTGTTTTGTGGAAAAATGAGTAATATGACGGTACCTGTGGTGGAACATCAATAGTGAATGAAACTTCATTTATATAGCACCTTGGGCATGATAACATGCAAATCAGTCACCAACACACAAATGGACATTGTACTTTTTACAACAGTTTACAATCCAAGTGTCTTTATATTTAAAATTCGCTTGAATTGTGCTTGGCACTTTCTACTAACATGTGCATTGGGTGGAAAATGCTAGTCAAGCAGCCTGAAAAAGGGAGGAGGGTGCCTGCCAGTACCTGACACGACAGCATCGTCTGGTGGGCTTGCACGCTGTACAATTATATCAGCTGTCCAACTCTCTGAAGGTCATGCTTTCCCAGTAAAAGGAATGTCCTTCTTAGAAAATGCCTTTTGCCAGTTCAATCGCTCATTGTCAGAAGTTGCCGTCGGTTGGTTCAGTGATGTTCCATCGAAGTCATCACCCTGATGTTGATCTTTGCGAACACGACCTTGACCATGGCCTCGACCTTGACATCAACTGATCCTCCTCTGATGCTGTTGGTTGTGGTTGTATCTTCAACAGGTGTAGATGCTGCCTAAAAATGGAAAACATAAATTTGAATTTGATGGGTTGAATGGGAAAAAGAATCATTCATTCTAAATTGGCTGATCAATGGACACAACCATTTCTCAATAAAACAATTGTCATTATATAATGTTTGGTTGAATTGATTGTAACTAACCACAAATTACTTTCAAACAAGAGATTCACAACTGTTTTAAATTACAACTATCAAGAAATTGCAAAAAGAAGAACAAATAAAGCTATTGGGCGACTTACCTCTCGAAACTTCATCATCATTGAGCATTGCGAAGTTTAAAAGACAAGTTTCAGTATCAGACTTTGCTCAAAATTGAAACTAAATGCATCCAAAAACTTTGTGTCCGACGCAGTCTTCAAATCTCGTATGAATTTATTGGACTGATGCTATTTTTAGGTATGACGCATTGATATTACAAGTAGTTTCTAGTCTAGTCAAATGTCAATGCCTCCCGTAACGGGTCTAGCGACCCGATCCGGCGGGAATGTGTTAAAGGTCTTGAGATTGGTTTCTGTCTTAAATTGGCGTTCTTGGCCATTTGCCATATCAGAGCAATTTTTTAGATATTTGTGAGCTTTTTTCGATTACTAACCATTTCACAAACAGCGTGTACTAAAGTGTAAGGCATAATCAACGCTCGTCAGAGTCGTCATTGAAAAGTTGAAGAGACATCGGATGATTAGGCCCTAGGCGATTGCTTTCGATTGATGGCATGCTGACCGAACTAATAGATCTTTATATGCATGTTACTATGGGCAGTAAAAAATTGCATTTGCAATGTAGCCAACCATTTGAAAATTTGCTTTCACAAATGTCAAGGTTTTGGAACAATCTAATAATTACGGGGAACAGTCTAATAATTATGTGTCCACGTGTGGACACTGTTACGTACAATTCCAAGGTCCGTGGTACAAGTACGTACATCATTCAAACAGAACGTTTATCTACTTGATCAGATGTCTTAAAATATTTACCTATCGTATACTGTAAGTAATTTATAGTGTGATATTCTCAGATCAATGTCAAGGGTTGAACCCGAAAAAGTTCGGAATGGCCGGTTAAACTGTTTTCTGGACCATTATTAAGATTAGTATTCTTCAGCAATAACATAAATGTTTTAAGCGTGTTATTCCATTTTAGCATCTTAGTGAATTGAATTGTTTATAAAAAGAGTATCAGTCTTGGTCTTGGACCACTTGGTCTTAGTCCTCTTGGTAATGAGTTTTTGGTCTCGTGTCCAACGCTGCGAGTGCACCACCTTAGGGCTGAGACCTATCATAGGTCCCCAGTTTGTTCTGTTGCCATCTTTTCCTTTCTTCCTGTGTGGTTGTACATAGACGAACCAATTAATTTGTATACCGGGGGTAATGTTTAGGTGGTTTTTAGCAGATAATTTTGAGTGAATGATTTTGCTTATATACAAATGTGCCAGCTGAGCACATATGCAGTTTGACATACAGCAGAATCCTGTTGTCTGTTAACGCTCTGTGTCTTTGAGACATTTCTAGGGAATCGCAGGCAGAATGTGTTGAATATGAAGCCTTCATCTGCACTTGCTTGCAGAAGGTGACCAGTGACTAAGGCTATTTGGAAGCACTCTTTTCATCTGTCATTTCACGTCACACCTCCATCGTTGCTTTGCGATGGTTGGCTATGCGAAGAATGGACTCTCAGTGCCCAGTGTCTTCTCTTGCATTTCAATTTCTTCTTTTTACAGATATTTCCAGGCTTCAGTTGGAGATGAATTCTTTACAAGGTGAAAAAATCAAATTGGAGAAGCAGTACAAAAGCCTCAAAAGTGAACTCCAGAGCTTAGATCCCGTAAGTATTTGTGTGCCAATTGATATCTAACTTTACTAACAGTTTTATCTACATGTATGAGTCAGAGTAGTCACATACACACATACGTACGTACATACTACATACGTACATACCGGTAAATACATACATACATACATACATATATGCATACAATATGGCTGAATATAGTAGAGTATTATTTATTAGTGGACCCCATTTGGACACAAAATGTGGTTCAAATGTGAACCACATTTTGACTTATAGACTGAATTAAGTTCTGCTTCTTGCTCCTAAAAACTGAGACTTGATAAGGACCCAGTGCCTCCCACTTACAAAGCCTCATGATGTTAAATCTCATTACATGTAAAATGCATGCATGGGTAATAGCTGATATTTCTGAAACGTTTTGAAAATCTTTGTGAGGTTGTGGTACTGTAAACTTGTTATGTTTGAGAATGTGATCAAGTGTGGCTGATATCTGACGTTAATTGCTTGGATCAAAATGTCAAATGCCATTCAGCAACATCAACTTAGATTGCTTTTCTTTTCACGTTCAAGGACGTGAAACCTTAATTATGTTAATAACTGAAATTGGCAACCTCAGATGACAGGCTAATGACCTTTAGCAGTCAGATTATGTGGGCTACTAATTTGATCATTGATTTCAGTTAATGCAAGAGTTGATCCACGATGGTACAACTAATTGTAAGGGACGTCATTAAGCACCACATGCCAGTTATATATTTAATGCAATACAACTGTTAATGGTTGGAATTGAGCCATACGTTGAATTTTGTTTCAGGGTTTTTTCGAAGAAATTGAGGATTTAAAATTTGCACTGCAGCAATCAGCATTACTCAACAAGGAGTATGAGAAAGTGTTGCGTCAAATGTGCCTCCGTTTTGGAATTCCTTATCCTCATCCAGAGCACATCTTGTCAAGATGAGAGAAAACCTGCTAATGATTTGTACAAGGCAAAGAAAATCGGATGACAGATGTGAACGAAGGAGGAACAGACAACAGATGCTTTCCAGGAACTGTTTTGGTGCATATTGTGCAGCTCTTCACAGCAGTAGTCTATACAAATGATTTTGGTTTTGCAACACATCATCACTCACTTATTTTCACTTGTAATACTTGTTCCATGTCTGGTGATTCGATCGTGGGGTCACGAGAGGCCTATGCATGGCATGGCATGAAATGACTGCTCGTTCAGCTGCAATGTCCAATTCTGTCTACGTGCATGAACATCAGATCAGTTGCTCTAAATTCCGGCATTGCAGATGACAGATGGATGGATGATTTATGGTGTACCATGATGCAATAAAAAGAACCTGTTACTGTAATGAAGTGTAATTTATCATAGGGTAAACGCCAAGTACATATGTTTGTAAGTCTTCGCATATCTACTTTCGTTAAATATGCAGATTTATGTCTTCAAGGATATTAATCTGCCAAATGCATTGTCAGCAGTTGCTGTTACTCGCTTCTTGTTGGTGCCAGTAGGTCTAACATGCTGAAACTTCAAAGAGTTCCAAACTATTAGACTAGAACCATAAATAATATATCAAAATCAATGTTCCCTTTAATTTTTTGGAGAAAGTGTACACAAATACAACAAATTTTGTGTGTACAACATTTTAGAAATGGTTGACACTTTTGTGCAGAGGTCTGAGCTGAATACGATGATCGTTAGATTAAGATCATATCTAATGAATATAGTAACAAGTTCTGATAACCTAAGAAAAGTCCCTTGTCTAACAATAAATACGGGGATGTATCAGCCAAGGAACCGTTTCAGGAGTGAGGTAGACCACAGTCGGCCACGCATTGCCGTAGTGCTGTGAAATTTAAGAGCTTTGGTGAATTTTATGTAACTAACATATATTTAAGTTATCGGTATTTCATTTTGTCTAAGTTCATTGTTAGATTTTCTTGGAATGGCTTCTGTTTAATAACGGACTCATTGGCTCATCAGTCTTCACTGATGTCAGCCTTCTTATCTTATATGTGAAATTGCATGGAGCACAATTTATGAATAAATTTTAAACATCTGAGTCACGAATATATTAATTTGAAAAGAGTACTGGACTGGATGCCAAAAAAACTTCTAAAAGCATTGGTCTGGCTCAACGCATTGAAGAATCTGGACTGGATAAAGTTTACGTTGTTGTGTTTCAGGTTCTGTAACATATCGGTGAAATTGTGGCATCACACTAACTTTCTGTACTATAGCTATAGTAGGGGTATGTAAGAAAAGCTAGTTGCTACTGCTACTGAGTGGCTATATTTAATAAGTTATAAATATTAAAGCATGGTTGTTGAGTCTCTGAGTAGGTTTCTTGAAGAGGCGCTATATACATTTTCTGTCAAAACACTTGGGGTTACCCTCGACAGCAAGCTCACATTTCGACCTCACATAACAAGCCTTTGTAAATCTTGTTTCTACCACATCAGGGCAATACGTCACATAAGGTCGGCTCTAACTCAAAATATGTCAGAAACTATAGCCTGCTCACTTGTCTCCTCTCGCCTCGATTATGCTAATTCACTTTTTGTCGGTCTCTCAGACCTTTAACTCAAAAGGCTTCAACGTATCCAAAATACGTTAGCTCGAGTAGTGCTACATTTCCCACTACGAACATGCTCCTCTGTCCTACTCCACCAGCTGCATTGGCTCCCTGTTGAATTTAGAATCAAATTTAAGTTAGCTTGTTTGACCTACAAAACCATCATCACCAGTACACCTACCTATATTCATGCTCTACTAACCCCTTACATTTCTCCTCGTTGCTTACGATCATTAAGTACAGGTCTTTTGGTTGAACCACGATGCAGACCTGTTATGGGCTCTCATGCATTTCATGTCTCTGCTCCTAGGGAATGGAATTGACTGCCACTCTCTCCTCGTCGCTCAAATTCACTTCCTTCCTTCCTTCAAAAAGCGACTCAAAACTCACTATTTTTCTTTTGCTGTCAAGGATTTGGAAATCTAATTGCATCTTCTCCTGGCGACTGACTATCTGCGCCTCAGACTCACATTTAGGCGTGACCTTGTGCGCGTTACAAATTTAATAATAATAATAATAATGATGTATGATAAATGATGACTTAATACTTAATTTTTTACTAAAAAGTACGTGTATAACGTTAGTTTCATGTCTTAATTTTTTTAAATGTGCGACAGAATACCCTGTAATTCATAAGTTGTTGCCAAATTTTGTTGCCGTAGAAAATCGACTGCAATTCTAAAATTCTACACATCTTTCAACACATTTTACATTCTGAGACCACAAACATTTCCTTGATTGTGTCGAGTCATGAGCGCCGCTGATGTCAAGTGGTGCTATATAATTATTCCATTACATTCCTCACAGATCATTTTCAAGTGATGTGATGTGTTTTAGATATATTTGATTATTTGAGCTACAGCTGGCAGAATACAACTTCACCAAGTCAAAAGGATGACCTCTAAACAAAAATCCAAGAAAATGGATGACCTCTGAGCTTAGAAGACAAATGGATGACCTTTGAGCCAACCACACGGGAATAATGACTGCCAGGATTTGATCAACTGGAAGTGGATGCAGAAAGATGTCCCTTACTGAAGAATAAAAACTCAAACAGAGTGTGGCCGCAATGATGATTATCAAATGTAGTTGAGCGAATGGGGTCAGAATGTTGTACTCTGTGACACTAAACTAACTGAAGAAGAAGCTGCCATTTCTGTTAACTTTACAGAAATTCACAACTGACTTTAAGAGTCATTAGACGTACCCATTATCATCAAGATTTTTTAATTGGAGAAAATCTGGTTCTAGAATCATTTTACATTAAACTAAAAAGAACTAGAGATCTGCTGGACAGGGTATTCTTCCTTTCCAGTTGTTTACCAAATGATTCACACCACATAACTCTTGGATGACCTACAGATGACCTTTGGAGTGGCTGCCTCCTCTGCTGGAAATAAGTTTTAGTGTCTTGTTGCCAGCAGATTAACATGTGAACAGCACTGAAGGCAAAAGAAGAGACTTGACATTTGCTATTTATTGGCAAAGTTTGTTGATATTTGTACGTCAGATGCTACTTGGTATCTAAAATGCTTATGAACTAACAACAGTCAGGAACGTTCAGTGTAAGATAGAGAGCTCCTTGCGTTTTCATGTCATGCTTGGCTAACGTTGTTGTCTTGCTGCAGTCTTAATTCCTAGTATTCTCGGTCTTCTTCACTTGATTCATGGTGCTTTGGTTGCTTTGAGCTTCTCTGTTGTCAACTGTAAAAGCATTTATTTTGGCAGAGTTTGTTGATATTTGTACGTCAGACCAATTGATGGCCTAAGAGGATTATTGGCAAAATATCCGTCAAAGACTTGGTTGAAATTAGGGCATAATCGGAAATCGCCTCGGACATTCGCCTCGGCCGAATATTGGACTATTCGGAAGTACTTGCCTCGGCAAATATTACACCCGCAAATAGCTTTTTTAGAAAAAAATAATTGTTTTATGAAATAATACTTTTTCATAAAATGAATTTAGGACTAACGGACTTCTAAGTTATTGATTAATTAAACAAGAACTTAACGTTCAATTGAATTTTCTTTAGAATAATGATGTTAATTTATACATTTTAATTTCTTTTGGTATTGCATACCCCAGGTGGCAACCAAATCAGTAATTTTCCCGCGTGAATTGGCTCCACCCACTCTCCGGTAAACAGTAGAGAGTAAAGACTAAAGACGTTGTTGATACCTTCATATTTCAAATTTTATAACAAGGTTTTACAGTTTTTTGACAAATAAAGTTATTAAACAATAAATATATTGTTATAGCCTAGAGTGTGACAATACGCTATATGAAGGATATTGCTATAGACTCTGCGTTGACTATAGATAGTTATCCGTAGCTGTGAACATGGCAGGTTAACTACGCTTTGGTACTCGCTGGTAGTGGCAGCGCTGTATGAAAGCAAAATACGCAGTTGCGAACTAAAAGAAAGATAAAAGATCAGTTGTTTTGTAGATCTTTCAATATGTTTTAAACGAACATCATGTGCGGAACATGCGTATTGCCGCTATTGCGTACCAAATTTTCAAGGCCAGTGCTACCACTACTCGCTGACCAGATTTGACGCTACTATTCGGTTCGTGCCCGAATCCGGCAAATAGTTCATCTAAATACTCGGATTCGGTACCCGGTGAAAATTGTCTACTCGGTTATGCCCTAGTTGAAATGAGAAGACATCATTATTCCTGTTACAACAGCATATGCATTCACATGGCGCAAATGATACGTTGTAGGATTATCCAACGGTCTGCTCTCATTCTCCAGGCTCCTCATTGGCTTCTTGATAACGACCACCTGTGTCTCGCACATGCTCTTGTGATGTGGTCTTTCTCCTAGATTTCAGCAGGGGAACATCGCTGAGACTGAGTGAATAATGCAATTGACATTGTTGCTGCTGCTGTCTCTCGTTCTTGAGTAGCTGAATATTGCCAACACTGTACGTCAAATCTCACAGAGATTAACAGATCGTTTTATGTGTTCCAGTGGTAACTCTATTCTTCCTATATAAAGAATGAGGCAACTGATCTCTGCTTTGACTAAGTACTATTCATTGACAGAGTCTTTTCTTTCTGTGCTGACTCTTATTTAAGCAAATATGTGCTGTTTCATCTGAATAAGAAGATGTTCTATAATACACCAATAATTGATTCTGTTGGTTTTTTTCATTGAATGAATTTTTCTGGAAGGGTTTCCTCAGGAGAGGTGCTGCTGCTGCTGCTGCTGCTGCTGATGATGATGATCCAGGCAGTCGACATCCGACATCCTGAGTCGGATTGTTTTCCAAAGACAACATCTCCTTATCACAGACAGTGTCTGTCCTGGAAAGGCAGTGAGTTTGATCACGGAGGAAACTCTGCTGTACAAAGTTCTGCATGGCCACGAGGGCGCCTACGTTTCTGCTGCCATCTGTTGATCGCTCGCTGTCACTCCATTGCTCCTCAGGATCTATACTCTGAGACTGACAGATGCTCTTGTTATTCATACTCTGTCCATCGCATGTTTCAAAGTGATTGCCAGAAATGGGACTGCTGTGGCTGCTGCATATACTATCGCTATTTGCATCTGAGGAAGTGTTGCAGTGGTCTTCCATCACTGAAACATGCTTAACGGATGCTGTGTGATATTCGTTGTCTGAAAGCCTTGCTTCACTTGGATCTTGTCTCCGAACCTTTCTCTGAGAATCGGTTCTTTCAGAAATATTACAGTTCAACCTAGGTCGCTTATGACCGTGTTTTGTTTTCAGAGACGGCTGGATGCTTTCTGGAGCAGATCTGATGCAGGCACTTTCTCTGATGAAAGGAATTTGGCTCAAGAGTTGTTTCTCCTTCTTCTGCTCTTCTGAGCTGGAGTCTTCAGTTTCATCGAATGAATCCAATGTTGAACAGATAGAAGATGGTCTTTGCTGCTGCTGCTGCCACCGCTGCTGCTGCTGCTGGTCTACCATTGGATCTGGAATGAGGTTGAGGTAATGCGCCATCTGGAATATATGAACAGTCAGTTCCGACAGAGACGGAAAGCAAAGACGACATTCGATGCAGCACAGGATGTTGCTCTGCAGATCTTTAAATCTTTGGTTCAGCAGAGTGCTCTGTCCACGCACCATCGACGACTGTAAGGCACCATCGCTTACATCTGTCTTCACGCAGGTGTACCTCGATAGACGCTTGTGAGCTGTCAGCATCTCGGACATTGCACTAGGTACGCATCTCAACACACCAGGTGATAATGGGCTCAACAGACCAGGATAGTCTTGGCTGTCTTCTTGTCTACTTAGAGATATTGGTTTGCATGAATTGTCAACATAAACCAGCAGTTGAGTAGGACTTCTGATTACATTTCCTGCACAGTCTGTTGACCTTCTACCCCCATCAGCAGACAATCTGGATGATTCCAAAAGGTCTTTTGACTGATGGTTACTTCTTCTGCCTTCTTTAGACAATGATGTGTATACTTTCCATGACAATGAGCTCGTAGATTCTTCTGGCGCAATCAGTTCAGGATGACATGGATCTGAAAAGGGAAACCTTGACTTAGAACTTAGGACTGTGTCTGAATGCAGCCAAACTCCTACTTGGTCAAGGATGGCAGATTTGGCTCCAAATTTCTGTTCAAGACATTCAAGCGACGAAAATTCAGTGGAGTCGGAAGAGTTGGCGGCGTTGAAGAGCATTGACGACGATGAGTAACTGCTGACCGGTGATGAGTCGTTTGTCTTCTTCGAAAGATCAAGTGGAAGGTCAGCGTTGATGATATTGGCGTTAGTTGTGGCCAGTGGCTGTGGCTGTGCGAGTGAAGTCGTCTTCCCGATGAGATGAACGGAAGAAGCTGGAGCCAGCAGCTGGCAGTATCTGTCCACACACGAATCAATGGAGCCAATGCTCTTCTCTTCCAGCTGTGATATCCTGCGACAGCTGGTCATCAGTTTCGACTGGCTGTTGCTGGAAACATGAGCAACAGACGCCACAAATGACTTGAGTTGCTTTACAATGTTGGTAGATTCTTTTGCTGATGAAGGACCAAAGACCTCCTCCTCCTCCTCCTCTTCATGTCCTCTGCCAAATGAATACTTGTTGTCTTGGCTGTTTCTGCTTTGATTGTTCTGTGGAAAATCAGTTCTGTTTCTGGTCACAACCGTTTCATCTTCAGTCTTGTGGTCAACTGAATCAACTGACTTTGCACTTGACGAACAACTCTTCGTCAGCAGATGAGGGACGCCAGCGAAGTCAGGCTCTTTGTTAGTAGAGTCGACTGAATCATCGTCAAACCCATCTTCAACTTCTGTATTGCAAGTCAGGTTAACACTTGGCATATTTTCACAGAGAAAACTTCTATTTGGCTTCACATTAAGTAGCTTTGCTTGTGCATCAAACTGCACTGGAATGCTCTTACACTGCACTGCTAATTCATTCGATTCCTTTCCATCATATGTTGCCTTCAGATACTCTACATCAGATCTCTTTGGTTCCAATTGCAATAATTTTGTTTTCATGATATGTGCTGAAACTTTGCAATCAAGTATGACTGCATTTATTTTGTCTGTGTATGCATGGCAATTGCCATCCTTAAAATCTTCCACAGGACAACTACCTACTGATCCGAAGTCACTGCCTACAGTCTTCTGAAGGGAATGTGTTCTTTTACAGTCAAGTGAGCTGAGAAGAAGATCTTGCTTTACAAGTTCAATTTTGCCTCGATTCTCAGTTGTGGAGTCTGCAGTCATCTGGTTATTTGCCTCATTCTGGTTGGGAGTGTCTGGTGCAGCAAGTGCAAAGTCATTCTCAGAGTCTTCAGTCTGATGCCACTTAGCAGATGCCAAGTGCTGCTGCTGCTGCTTCAATCTCTTCTGCTTCAGCACATTATCATCATGAAAGTCAATAGCATCTGCAAATGAAAAAGATAACTCAGTCTTTCCAAACAATCCAAAACGAATAAAGCAAATACTAAGACAATAACATCAGCTACAGTAACTTGATAATCTTTGCCTACGACTGAGGTGAGGCCTCATTCTAGCTGGGGATTGTAATGAGTACACTGGCCATAAACCCTCAGTGGGAAGATGAGATGGCAAGGGTAGACATATACCCACTTCTGGTTAAATAAGTATCATATATGGATGCTATACAGATGTAATACAGACGTTATAGCCAAATTTGCATCAGGTCAGTTCACTATTGACAGCTGGTTAATGAAACACTGAAGATGAAAGCTTTCAAGAACTGACAACGACGATGTTCTCTGCATCTTAATACCATCCATGATAGATTTTTAATTTGATCACTCTTGGGTGTAAAGTACAAGCAACTTTATTTTCTTAGCCTTGGCATATGAGAGCAGCAGACGTCATCTCATCTTTCCATCACTGACCAATGGTCAGTCTAATCATTAAAACCACATTGGTCAGGGAGCAGAGATGGAGCAGAAATCTTGAAGTGAATTTTCTTTTTCTGTGTTGTGGATTTGAAGCCCTAACCTCTCGGTTGACAATCCAGTATGCTAACCCCTAGACTACCATTCAGAGAACCCCAGATAGGTGTGCAGCTGAATGATATATGTCCATTGATTGTCCAGTTAATCTGCATGTAAGTGAAATGGTTTGAGATCTGTATGTGATGTATTCTGTTAACCCTTTAATGCCAAACTGCATTGCTTCCTCATTCGTTTTAGTACACTTTCAGCATTAAAGAGTCAACTAACCAGTGAAAGTCTTCAATCTGAAGAGTGCGACTATGGTGTATGATTAGTCATCGTCTAATCACCACAATTAGCTATTGTCTGGAGGCACCCCATCTTACCTCATGGAGAGATTGAAGAAAAGAGAGAAGAAAAGTTCCCTGCTCTGGATGGAGAGAGGACATGTTGTCTCCTGTTTTTTCCCTGGACAGACGAAGATGAGTTGATATTGACTTTATACAGAAAGATTTTTCAAATGTGGGTTTAACACTTTGGTGATTTAAGCAAGCTGCATCTACTTTTATGTTAACTTAATGACAGATCAACAGATGTGATAGATAGATAGATAGATAGATAGATAGATAGATAGATAGATAGATAGATAGATAGATAAAGATAGATAGATAGATAGATAGATAGATAGATAGATAGATAGATAGATAGATAGATAGATAGATAGATAGATAGATAAAGATAGATAGATAGATAGACAGTGAGATAGGCAGACATACTGACAGACAGAACAATTAACATCTGAGTGTACAGCATGCATTTTAAAACTAGGAACTAGTTTTAACTACCAAGGCCGGCATCTTCATTAATAGATTAAATCTATGGTCCTACTCGACCTTCCCCTTGGTTTGGTAATTCTTTGCTGAAGATTGATACAGTCACCTGCCGTTGATACACTGACCCCTCACTAGAACTCGTGAGCCACATCTGGCAAAGATTCATTTCCATTGGTGAATTCATCATTTGGCCAATCTAGTAGTTCACTTGTGATGAAACAAACTTCTGTTCGAACAGTTCTGTTTGGCCAACATTCGATGAGTCGCTGCAAGCGAAGCCTCAAGACGACCTCATCCTACACGTTTTTAAAACAACTCTCTTCTGTTACAATCGCCATTGAGTCTTCCTTTCGGCCATAGCTATACTACAACGTTCCTGTTCGATATAGCTGACGATTTTTGCAACTACACACTTGGACGAACAGATATTCTTAGTTCACCGCAGTCAACCTCAATACCACGTCACCTTCTTCACATTCTTCTTCACATTCTTCTTTGCATTCTTCTTTGCATTCTTCTTTGCATTCTTCTTTGCATTCTTCTTTGCATTCTTTTGACGGTTCAACAATAAAGTGATGCATTTTCTTTTGCATTATGTGCCTTCTCCTTGATTTCTCTTAAAATGTATCCCTTGTATAAATGTTTGTATGAAACACACAGAATAGTTATTTTGTCTCTGGAAGAGAGCAATCTAAGAATTCGGTTTAGGACTTTAGTGAAAAGGAAATAATTTAGCATTCAATCAAATCCTCAGACTCTGCTATTTATGGTAATGGAATGAGGAGGACCTTCTGACATCTGCTTTGACCCTTTTCAAGGAAAAACCTTTGCAATTGTCCCCAAAGTAATCACTTCATCCAATAAAATTTTACTGCACATTCCATCCTTCTCCTTTTGGGGTGAATAACTGGAATTTCCGGTCATTTGAGTATTTATGAAGACAGTTAAGCACATGGTTCTCTGGATGATAATAGCTGCCTCTTCCTTCTTTTACCTATGTGTGTGTGCATGTCTCTCTCTTTCTTTCTCTCTCTATCTCTATCTACCTTTGCACCTGTGCCTCTGGCTCTTCCTCTTCACTCTATGTCTCTCTCTCTCTCTATCATATTGTCTCTGTTTCTGTCTCTGCTGCTCTGCTCTGCCCTGCATGTGGCAAATAAATTATAAATTGCCTGCCTTAGCATCTCTTCCACAGAAGAAGACTGGTGCGGACGCTGCTGCAACAAATTCCTCATAATAAAAGCAGTTATTCTAATCACCAAATTGCAATGACACTATATCTTGCTTCAGCCATTGTGTGGACCAGTCACTTCTGTGTAGTGCTTATGGATCAGCCACTCCTGTGCTCATGGAGTCGTAGGACATGATCACATTGAGACAGGTGCAATTTGAGAGCAACATTTTGAAGCAAAGTGTCCATCTTATACCATGTAAATTCTTGAATAATTTTGGCTGTCTATGGCCAGTGACTGAGTCCCTGTAAGCACAAAACTGTTCTGCCAATGTGTTTATATTTCCGT